>JAJLVW010000076.1:37396-56195 GCA_030570535.1 Starmera pachycereana
AAAAAAAAAAAAAAAAAAAAAAAAAAAAAAAATGAATTATTACTTGGAGGAATTGCAGTGATCTTATCGGGAGATTTTCATCAATTGCTGCCGGTTATTCCCAGTTGTTCCAGGAGCATCAAAAAAATTATTATTGGAAACACAATTGAGAACTTAGAATGGTTTAATAAAGAACATATTAAGTTTTCCAGTTTAAAAAAAAAGTGATGAAGTAATGAAATCCACATATTCAAGGTTCAAATGAATTGAGAATACAAGAAGAAGTGGATGTTGAATTACCATCATCTATAAAACTAAAATGTTCAGTCACCGAGTTAATTAATAGTATTTATGAAAATTGTGAGTTTATTTTCATTAACAAGCTGTCATTAAAAACTTTAACTTATTTTAATGTTGAACAATTATTAGATTTTTTTTTCAATAAGAATTATCATAAGTGCTATAAATGAAAGTGTGGATTATATTAATGAATAATGCTAAAAATTATTTTCATATAATGTTTAAAATTATTTTCATTAAAAATAGAACAGAAATCAGAAATTTAGTTTCAGATGATTATGTTGTGAAATTAAAAGATAAAAACTTAATAAAATTAACTTGCTTAGAACAATTGAAAGATTTGGAACAAAGCTTTCCAGATGGCATAAACACACAAAATATTCAAATATATAAAATTAGTGATCAAATTCCACCAAAGAATTTAAGATTAATAGTTGGGTCAGTTGTTGTATTAACAACTAATTTGGATGCTCAAAGAAAGTTATATAATGGAACAAGAATGATAATAACAGACATTACATCAGAGTTTGTTCATGTTTGTTATTTAGTGAATGGAAAAGTAAGTACATACGCAATTCCCAAAAAAAATAGTCTTAGTAGAGAAGCTACTAATCAAGAAATGATTATAAGAAAACAATTTCCTTTGAGAAATTTTTTTGCTTCAACTATTCACAAATCTCAATTTTTTTCGATAGATTACTTTGGGATCGATTTAAGAACAGATTTTGGAACTCACGGATTAGCTTATACCGTGATGAGTAGAGCAGTTGACCCAGCAAAAGTGAGTGTATTATTGAATGATAACAACTTATTAGAAAAAGCTTCAATTAAAACAATAAATTTCAAAAATTATCAAAAACTTTATAATAATTAATGGAAATCAAGAAGATTTTCTAATAATAATTATTGTAATTGAGTAGATGAAGTTATAACTGTAATTATGAGTAGTATAATCATAATATGAACTACATCATTTAATAAAATCTATATATTCATGTAAATAAAACCAAAATAAGGGGAATAACTAACTCATTGACTTTTTTAACACTGAGTAAGATTAACTAACTATTGTTAATTATATTTGTTCAATATGAAGTAGATAAATCATGATTAGTCATGAAAATAATAATAATTATTTCACGATTATGTAAAAAAAAAGCATGAAAAAATTATTTTCAAAAATTTAAAAAATCAGAAAATGACAGAAAATTGCAACTTTGATGGAACATAGTGAGCTCAATTCTGGAGCTATGAAGCTATAATTTGATGAGTGTAATATCACAGACTTGGAGTTTATATATGTGTTTTCAGCGAGTAAAATGGATATACGAACCAAAATGTCAGAACCTGCATAAATCGTTAAGACATCCATTTTGGGCCATTTTTACTGTTTTTGTCGACGTTTTTCCTTTTTTAAAAAAATACGGATGAAAAGAAGAAATTTGAAATTCTAGCTAAAATTTAATCCGATGTCCAATGACTAATCCGTGAGTTACAGCTTATAAATCACAATACACAATACACAATACACAATACACAATACACAATACACAATACACAATACACAATACTTGAGAGTTACAACTTACAGGTGCAACTTGCAAATATTTATCAATGGCTAGGATGACCTTTTAACGCAGCTTTTAAACATTCTTCTTCAAAGCCTGGAATTTTTATATAACTAATATTCTTTTTTTCTAATTTGTCAAATCCAATATTCTTCTTGACAAAAGTGTCAGGCTCCAAAACACCAACAAAGACTGTTTTGATATTAGTTCCAATGATTCTGTCCACACAAGGTAAGTTGCCACTTAATCTTTCCGAGCATGGCTCCATGGTTGTATAAATAACTGTACCTTCAGGAACCTCCCTGACATTATGTTTCTGGAAATATTTCTCAAGAGCACATTGTTCAGCATGTGTGTTACCTGGCAGTTCTCTTGAGTATCCTGTCTCAAGAACTTCGCCATCTTTGACTAGTACAGCACCTACGCTAAATGCTGTTGTTGTATCTTCACATTTTTTAGCTTCATTAATTGCAATTTCCATGAAACCTTTATGAGTTTCTAATGCCCATTCAGGTAGGTCTGTTTGGAAAGACCAATCTTTCAGTTGTTCAAGTGTGTTTGGTTCTGCTTCCGATATTGCACCAGAGGTTTTTCCTTCTGATTCTTCTTCTACTTTATTTGTTGAGTATTTATATGCATGTAGCCAAAGTCCTAGATCATTAGGGCCTGGATCTGAATAAAGAGCAGTTTGACAGATATCACATTTTTCATCAAGTAATGCTTCACCTTCTGTATCTCTGAAAAACCAACTCGAAGCTCTTGAAGTTTTACCAATCGAATCCAGCTTTTCTCTTATTAAATCAAGGTTATACTCTAAGTTTTTGCCCAAATTTTCACCCCAAACATTTAAATTTGAGTAGATAATATCATTAGCAACAGGATGACCTAGATATTGTAAGTGTACTCTGATTTGGTGTGTTCTACCAGTTAATGGTTTACAAATCAGAATTGAAGTATTTGAAACTGGATCATAGTTAACTTTTTTGAAAATTGTTTTTGAATACCTTCCGTCTTTATGAATGATGTTCAAGGTTAGTCTTGGATCAAATGTGATTAAAGGTTGTTCTACAACAATTTCTTTATCTGGAAATTTACCAACACACCTTGCAATGTATTCTTTAGACAGATTTGAAGATGTTAACTGATTTTTGAAATATTCAGCTGATTTTGAGTTTTTGGCCAAAAACATCAACCCACTTGTTAACCTATCCAATCTGTTACAAGGATGGGCTTCAATATTATGTTCTGATTTCAATATTTTTGTGACAGTATTGAATCTATATCTTCCTGAAGGATGAACAGGAATACCAGAAGGTTTATCAATAACAATCAACCCATTAATTTCTTTGATGATTTTGATGGTTTTAGAAGAGACAGGAGGCTCATGTCTATGAATTTTATGAGAAATTAGGTCTCCATTTTTGACAATAGTATTGATATCCGCCACCTGGTTATTAATTTTGACCTTTCCATCACTAATTGCATTTCTATAATAAGATTCTTCTCTATCTCTAAACTCATTTGCAAAAATTTCAATCAAAGTTCTATCTCTCCATCTTCCTTTACAATATGTCATATAAGTGTAAAAATAAGGTTTTACTCTCCTGAACTTCCCATCAATCTGGTATTCAACTTTAATATCATCATCAAGTTTATCGGGGTCATTGTAATGCCTTTCAATAATTTTAGCGGTTTTTTTTTGACCACTCGAAGTTTTTATAACCTTAAATTTGGGGTTCAACATGTGGTCATCATTTATTCGATGATTACTGCTCATTTTCAAAAAAGTTGGAGGATTGCGAACAGTCCTGAGCATTCAACTTTTAGCTTTAAATCTAGACTTGATATATTTTGAAATAATTTCAATATGTATAGAGAAAAAAAAATAACTACATATGTATTACCAAGTGTCAGGATGTTGGAAATGTCCAATGTCCATTGTACGAATATTTGTTGAGTTGAAAGTTAGTATGCAGTAATGATTGGCAATTAGTTAATGGTTACTAGTAAGTACAGTTTACACAACAATCAACTACAAATGTTCAAGAGAGATGAATGGACTAAAAACTCAAGCTTCAATTATAGTCTACTTTTTCTTTTGATTTTTTTTTTCAAAAGTCTTTTCATAAAAACTTGGTACTCTTCACTTTGAAGTAATTTAGCATTATCAACAGCTACCATGTTCAATCCTGATTTGACAATGGGAGAGTTAGTTGTTACCAGCTCCAAATGTTTTTTTGTTCCAACTACTGCTGGTTTGAATTTTTCTGAGATTTTTTCAGCCAATTTATGAGCATAATTTAAAGCTTCACTTTTATCATTGAGAACAGTAGATACATAGCCTAACCTCAAAGCTATTTCAGCGTTAAAATTTTCACCAGTGAATGCTAGCTCAGCCAGTTTTGAATGATTTGAAATCAAAAAAGGCAATCTTTGTAATGATCCAATATCTGCCATGATTCCAATATCAATTTCCTTTATGGCAAAAACTGCATCTTTTGTCCCTAACCTGATATTAGTTGCAGAAGATATATCTAAAGCCAAACCATAATTGACTCCATGACAAATTGAAATAACAGGAATGTTTGTTGAAATTGGAGCGTAGATACATTTTTGAAAGTTTTTGATTGAATCTTTATTTGTTATTGACTCCAAATTCTTGAGAACAGATAAGTCTATACCAGAGCAAAAGTGTTTATCATACCCAGAAATTATGATAGCTTTGATACTTGATAATAAATTCAAATCTTTAAAAATGGAATAATATTGATTCCAAGTTCTATTTAAAAGTTAATAAATTTCTGTTGATTTCTTTTGATAAATATCGCAACAAGTAGCATACTTTTCATTGAAACTATTCAACACGTTAGGTCTGTAAATTTCAATATGGATGACTCCATCGGAAACTTGATTTATATTGAAATGTGAGTATTTAAGGAAGTTATCCTTCCTGAAAACGGCCATATTGGAGTGATATTCTAAAGGTTTCAGACACAATATCTATATGTACATGTAAAATAGAAAGTTTTTTGAGTGTGTGTACTTTTTAAAGATGTAGCTGTAACTTGTGGACCGTGGTACTTATGGAGTTTACATAAAATCATAATGCAACTCAGCAACTGACAACTATATAAAATCTCCTCTTCAAAAACGGTGACACAAACCAGCGTAACCCGGATTTTTTTCTATCATATTGAAAAGTTAAATAGTTTGAAATTAGAATCAGCATTCAGGTTTCCTAACAACACCATGATCAAACCTCTAATAACATCACCACTCACCTGACTCAACTAAACGCAAAATTATGATTTAAACAAACACCAGTATCAATATCATTTATTCTTAATATAATTAGACTATAGTATAAAAATAACAACTGCTCAAGAAAATCCGCAAAAATACGTAGATTTGAGGTTTGATTTTAGGAGTAAAAATTATATTAGTGGCATAACTGTGTAGGGCTTGAAGGGAACTATGCTATGATATGGTTGTTTTTTTTTGAAAATTTCACTGAAAAGTGCTCAAAATAGTTTTGAATTTACCATTAAGAGCGATTTTTTCGAATTTTGTTAGGCAAAAAAAGTGTTTTGCGCAATTGCTCAAAAACAAACTGTAGCTTTTTACTAAAAGTCTCAAAATGGGTACTATAAGTATTTAGTCCAGAAATACTGGTGAAGTTATCTTAATTTTTAAAGTATTTAAGATTTTGCCAATTTTATATTTAGTATTATTTTTGTTACATAGTCATGATAAGTCTTAAAAGGCGCTGAAAATCGAGACCTCCAGCTGAGTCCAACCAAACTTCCGGATAAACAAAGAGTTTAGAGTGATTTAAATACCCAAACTTCCATAAGTAAAACTTCAGAGATGTCGAGAATTTTTTCAAAAAATGGAACTTCAGAGATATCTATAACTGATTGAGCTTTTTCTTTTGATATTAGTAACTTAATTATCAAAAATAAAACTGCTGATGGTTTGATGAATGAAAGATGTATTATCAAGATTTAGTTTAGTCAGTTGATTGAAATTCGACTTATTGGACTGAATTCAAAGGCACTCAGATACAAATTTAGGACTCAATTTTAACTGTTGATTTTACCCCCAAGCTAAAGCTTAAAAGCCTGATGCAGAAAACCATGTTTTGTGGAATTGCTCAACAAGAAAAGATGATGATAAATTCAAAATAGGTTGTGTGATATGATAAGTCTATAAAGGCTCAATTCTGGTCAATGGGGACTTATAACTTATAACCTAATTGAATTCACAGCCAACTATACAACAACAAAAAATGGTCTAAGCTCTCATCAATATCAAGTGTTTGCTTAACCGGTGATTCATGGCAGATCACTGTTCTTGGTCTTGAAACTTGATTCTTGAAGCATTATTTGTTAAAGCACTACATTGTCATTATGCTATTTTTTGAAATAAATTACAAACTTTATCACTACAAAGTACTGTTTTTATACTGTAGTTCAAAGTTTCAAACGCAGTCCTAGTAGACACAGTATCAATGATTTCTGTCAATTCCTTTGAGCTTTTAATCTACACAAAATGAGCAAAAACTGTACTTTCATTTATCATAATCTATTGATATTATATTATTATAATTATGTTAAGGTAAGCTTGTTTGTGAAGATATTAGCTGTAGGTTAATGAATATATGGGTAAGAATAATGAGAACACTGTGTAACGTTCCTGTGGTAACTATAACTTATTAAACAATTACTTATATTATTCAACCCCTATTTTCTCAAAGGAAATTGGTCAAAGGGAATCACTATACACCTTAAAGACTAGCAGCTCAGCAATTCACTTCACAATTTATTCAATGCAGTATTCAACTAATTAGTATATTTTAGAATTCCTTTACTTCAAATGGTTGTTAAACACAACACCATAACATATTATATTATAATTCGTAATACACAGATCACATCACACTACTTTAATAGAATGAACAATAACTCTAAACAGATCACGTTATAAGTGAAATAACAGGTCATTGATTCAAGTCATAAGTTTATGTGACATGTTTCTCATTATTAGTCTCACCACTTTCCTGATTATCTCAACTATAAATACCACTTGTATAACTTTTACTTGTATAACTTTTACTTGTATAATCTAATGAAAGAGGACAAGTTTTTACCTCGTTTATACTAACTACAAATCTCAAAAGTAAATAGATTATAAGCTAAGGCCAATACACTATCACAATCAGACTAACAAAGTCTTGTCAAGTCTTACATGAGGTAATAGATTTTTTATTAACATAACTGGAGTTCCACTTTTCAATTCAAGTTGATGAGTAGAAAATAGAGGTTGAATGAAAAAAAAATGAACCGGATTCATATCATCTGAAGAACCTTCAAATTCATCAATAATGGTATCTTTTGAATTTAATATAAATTAATCACCATTAGAATTTTTCAATAAATTTAAGTTGATTTTATTAACGATCGATTTTGTAAAACCAACTATACAAATATTTGCATGATATGAATCAATTGGTCCTTTATCAGTATTTTTAAATTCATTATCTGTAGTATGTACTACACATCAAGAGAAATCATTTTTAAAGTACATTTGATTTAATTGAGAATTGTGTCAGATCTTGAAATGTAGACATCTTCCGCATTGAGGAACTTTCCGAATACGGTTAAGTTTTTTTTTCTTAATCTCAAAGGACGCATAAATTTTTTCTAGCTTAGTGAGTGGAGCTGCATACTCATGAAATAGCATAGTTAATTTTCAAAAAATATAATGGGATTCTTATCGAGATATTTATCAAAACGTCAATTTTCACTAACAAATTTGGTATGATTTTTTTCAAAAATTTGCTCTTAACTATGTAAAAAGACCATTTTTGCCAACAATTTTGAACAGGTTACGATTTGAAATTAAAAGGTCTAAAAAGACCAAAGAGATGGACTGACAGAGTACTATAACTCTACATTTTTAGTTAAGCTGCCACATTAATTTTAAATTTTTTAATTTTTCAGTTTACCCGGTGAGGCGTTATTTTTATATTATATTTTTAAGCCTTGTATTAGTAAATAAATTAAGTTGAATTAGATAGAATAATCTAATGAAATTTAAAAACTTTTTTTATTTGCCACATCCATCACACCTGCCACAATTGTGTTTTTTTTATTTTTAAAAAATTATTATTGGAGAATCGAAACTAATTTCTGAACTTGAAGTTTTGATTACTAGTACTAAAAAAGGATTTTTTGAGCTTGTCTGAAGAAGTTTGAGAATTTTTCTACGCAATATAGTTTTTTAGATATTAATGAAGAAGTATAGATTTAGTCAGCAAGCATGTCATGATTTACTAATATAATTTTAGCATTTTGTAGCACACAATTACATAATCTAGAAATAGGTACGTGATTAGCGAAATGCTTTTGACATAAATTATATCAAGTACAGCTTAGTAGACGATAGGAAGTTAAAAATAGCAGGCAAAAAGATATACACCGTAAGCAGTTAAACCAAACAAAAAAAATGAACTTAGTATTACAAGCATAAAAAATACTACAATTTATCAAATTAAAGACCATTCCATAATAATATACAAACCAAACCAATTTTTTTAATAACCAAAAAAAACAAATTAAGCAGTTGTTGAAGAAGAATATTTAGTAACAGCTCTTGTACCTTCAGAAACTGCATGCTTTGCTAATTCACCAGGTAAGATTAATCTAACAGCAGTTTGGATTTCTCTAGCAGAGATGGTCGATTTTTTGTTGTAAGCAGCTAATTTAGAAGCTTCAGTGGCAATTCTTTCAAAGATATCGTTAACAAATGAGTTCATGATGGACATAGCTTTGGTGGAAATACCGGTATCTGGATGGGTCTGTTTCAAAACTTTGTAGATGTATGAAGCATAAGTTTCTTTTCTAGCCTTGGATCTTTTTTTTGGAGCATCAGTGGAAGAAGAAGAGGTTTTTTTAGCAGCTGGTTTTTTTTCAGCTGGAGCTTTGGAGGCTGGTTTCTTTTCTGCTTTTGGGGCCATTATGAATAAATATAACTTGAGTCTAAGAGTCGTTAATAGGTGGAGTGTTCTAAAAAAGTGTTGAAGCAACACAGCGACCGGCGCTGTTTATATACCTGTTGACTGGGGGCGCTTTGTAAATTTGTTTACTCTCCTGCTGCTGCGGCGCCTACCAGAGACTGGGAACCTCGCGCCAAAGCTGCACGCTGATTGGCTTACAAAACGTGTTTCCAGCGTCTTTTTTGTTTTTGTTTTTCTTGCTCTTTTGCTGCACACAGCGTTCCCAGAACTGCAGCAGTTAAGCTCTAAAAAGCGCGTTTGCAGCCACTTTCTGTGCGCTGCCCATACTGGCACACAGTAAAACTGGGCACGATGCTTTTTTGGCAGTTCCAGCACACACTGTGATTGGTTACACACACGCTGTCGCTGTTGTGAGCTGTGAAATACTAACTTGTTGTGCTACTAAAAGTGTATATAAACTAGACTATCTGCTGTTTCTAAGCTCAATTTTTTTTTTTCCATCAATATACTCTTCTACTCTATTAAATTATAACTAACAGAATGTCCGGTGGTAAAGGTAAAGCAGGTTCCGCAGAAAAAGCTACTCAATCAAGATCAGCCAAAGCTGGTTTGACTTTCCCAGTTGGTAGAGTTCATCGTTTATTAAGAAGAGGTAACTACGCTCAAAGAATTGGTTCTGGTGCCCCTGTTTACTTAACTTCTGTCTTGGAATATTTAGCTGCTGAAATCTTAGAATTAGCTGGTAATGCTGCTCGTGATAACAAAAAAACCAGAATTATCCCAAGACATTTACAATTAGCCATCAGAAACGATGAAGAATTAAACAAATTATTAGGTCATGTTACCATTGCTCAAGGTGGTGTTTTGCCAAACATTCATCAAAACTTATTACCAAAAAAATCAACCAAACCTGAAAAAGCTTCTCAAGAATTATAAAGTTAAGTTTATTTAATGAGTATAAATTTTGATTTTTAATATTGGGATTTTGTATATTATATTTTGGGAAAGAATTTGTCTAGGTGGATTTAATTTATGTTGGAAATTTTATTATTTTGTAGTTTAAACTTAATTTTTTCAAAACATAGTTTTATGGAAATTGAATAAATTGTTTTTTACGACAGTCAATTGCTCAATCCCCTAAACAAATAAAGTTGTACATATCATAATATCAAAAAAATTAACTTATTGATATATATTCATCAATTTGAATTTGCAACAATATCAACTATAATATTAATAACTGAAACCAATACTTCAACTCCAACCAAAATAATGACTATGAATTCCAAATATTCTTCATTTGAATGACCCAATTGTTCTTTTAACATTTGCAATAAATCAGAAATGACCTCTAATCTTTGATTTAATAAGGCAACTCTTTGATTAATCTCTAAATATCCTCTGGTTGCTTGATATATTGGCTCCAAATGAGGCTCCGACCACATGATCTCTGGTGAATCTAAAACTGATCCATGTAAATTAATATTGATTCTTAAAATAAACAACTCTCCAATACTTTTCATTATATCATCTTTATTCATACTAACTTTACCAGTTAATGCAATCTGTTGTGGAATGTCTTGTGTGTCTTCAATGGTATTATCAACCAACTCCTCAAATAACGATATTTTGACTGATTGTGAAATTGCGTGCGATATTGATAATTTGATCATGTAATTTCCTCCATCTCTTAACGTGATAAAATCATTATAAATTCTCGGTTGATAACTCTGAGTAACGTAATAATTGAACTCTTCAATTTGAACATCTTCACCTGCTAATTTTTCATTTTCAAATTTATCAATATCCTTTAAAAATGCCTGTTCTTCTTTATACGTGAACCCCCAAAATACAACAACTCCATACTCAAATATAAACACATCTGTGTGTCTATCATCAATTGTCAACTCCCCCCCTTCATCATCTAGCCTGATTTCTTGTTGAATTTGCCTACGTTCTCCTCTCCAATCTTTATAAACAAAAGGCGTGTACAAACACTCGTCAAATAATTTAGGGTGGGAATCAAACACCCGCTTATTATCTTTCAACCACCTTATTATATCTTTCATCTTGTACGAACTTGCAGTGCAGTAAGCTGTCACTCTGGGCAAGAATGATCTCTGGTTCTTCCCTAATCTTTCTGCGTCTCTTCTTGCAGATGTGTCTTTGATTCTATTGACCTGAGAGTAAACATCTCTGTTCATACTCGAGTCAGCATTTTCCTCTGATATTGGCTCGTCTGGCAACAATTTCAACTTCTGGGTGGTTCTTGAAGATCTCTGAGGCCTGATTTTGTTCTCATTGATTTTAGACTTGTTGGGGTTCAAAACATTGCTCCCACCCACACTGCTCGCACTTGAGCTATTTTTCGACACTAAAGACACTGCATCGTGCACCGAAAGCAGGGAATCCCTCTCACTAGTGTCTCGTTTGCTCATTTTCGGCTCTTTTCACTGCCCGCAAATTATAATTTTGAAAAATTGTCACAATTTCTCACAATATCTGAATCTTTGTTAATAAAAAAATTAAGGTTACCCGCATTTGTTTTTTTTTCTGTATTTACTATAAGCATTAATAAAATTTTAATTTTAATTTTTTTTTTTTTGGTTAAGAGACTGATCTCAAGTTTCAACTTCCCACCGCGCCTGAATCCCACATACCTGCGGCATGATTAAGGACAAGAAGACAGAAGGTGCCAACAGGTACAGGTACCAGTCGTTCAAAGACAGAGTGGATGCCATCAAGATTGAGCCGTACAAGAAGCTAAACAGAAGAGCTTTTGATGAAACCGATATTTCACATTTCATTACTTCTTTTGAGAGATGGAGAGAAATCAACAAATCTGCTAATTTTCAGTCTTTTGTGCAATCGGTTGAGGCGATATCAGAAAATTTGCCTCTGATTATTCACAATAAAACCAAGATTTTTGAACAATTATCACTTCATTTATCGAAACACGATGTTTTATCTTTACAACCATTATTGGAACTTCTAACTCAATTATGTCATGATCTAGGGCCAGACTTTTTATGTTTCTATGAGCAATCACTGAAAATTATTTTAAACTTATCATTATCCGAGAAAAATTCTGCTGATGAGTTAGAATGGGAATTTAATTCTTTAGCTTATATCTTCAAATATTTAGCAAGATATATTTCAAAAGAATTGATTAAAACTTACCGAATTTTGTCCCCTCTATTTTATAAAAAATCAGCCCAATCAAGATTCATTGCCGAAGCATACTCATTTTTAATTAAGAAGGCTAATAATGATCAACTGGATGAAATTGTTTGTTTTATTTTCAATAATTTGAACAATGACGAAAACTTCAACAAATCAGTTGTCACTTTATTTAGTGAATCAATAAAATCAACTAAAGGCGTCATCCACTCAAAATCTACTATAATTTTATCTGGCTTAATCAACAATTTAAACTCTCAAGAGACTTTTACTGTTTTCAGTGATATTTTATTACAAATTATAAACTTTAGTGAGCAAGAGCATATTGAACAAGTTTATTCTTTAATATTGGAAAAAATTTCACCAATCACTAATTATGATGGAAAATTGAAAATTTTGATTGCTTTAGGGTTTGCATCTTCTGGTAAAAAAGTTAAAGATTGGGACTCATTAGCAGAGAAAATGCTATCAATTCTACAATCAGATAAACCAGCAACCAAAAACTCCTCAGCTTTAGCAATAAATTTAGCCCTCATTTTTTTTAGGAACTCAAGTTTAAATGTTTTGACAAAATATCATTCAAAATTTATCCAATTTATCATGAATGTTTTACCTAATTGTTTTTTTGCATTTATAATTTCATTGTTAGAAGTTTCATTAGAGAAAACTATCAATTATACTTCTTCATTTATTCAAACTTTTATAAATAATAATTGGAAATCTCAAATTGAACAATTGGCAATTTTTATCAATACTTTAATTCATAGAGACTTAATGTCACATTTTAACATTACGTTATCAGTTGAAATTGAGTCTTTTATTTATGAGAATTTATATTCAAATGACTCTGTTTATAATATTTACTGGAAATTATCCTTACTTGAACAATTTAAGTCCTCAAAATATGATCAATTATTGAAGGTTTTCAATGAAATATCAATCTTAACCCGTTTTGATCATGAATCACAACTTCAACTTCTATCAAAAAACTTGAAAATTATGTCATTGAATTCAGCATTAGATCTTAAATCTTTAATTTTGAATAATTTTGAAAGATTACATTCTAATTTAGACTTTATCTATGCTTCAGTTAATTTTATTTCATTAAATGTCAATTCTTTTGATAACCAAGAGAAATTTTCAATGATTGAATCTATTTCAAAAAATTTTTTGAATGTTAATCATGAGATACGCTCAACTTCTTGGAATTTATTATCAATTTTGATTAAAGGGGATTTGAAGTTGGAAGATTTTGTAAATCAAGCTAAAATTATTGAAGATTTGCCTCATACTTTTCATTCTTCTCGTGATATGGCTGTTAGGATGAGAACTTTAACCAAATTTTATCAAAACTACGCAACAACTACCACTACAAATGATAGTAGAAATCGTTTGAGTTTAGATGAAATTTATATAAGATTTTTATTTGGTTTATTAAGTGTTAAATTCTCTCCTGCATGGGAAGCCGTTTATGAAAGTTTAGAAGAAACTCACAAAAATTTATTGAGTTTGATTTGGAAATATGTTTTCCAATTCTTAATGTATCCTTACAATAAATTTGATATTAGAGAAGAAGTTTTGGGCAATGAAAAACATAACGATAGAATTGAAGATGATTTTACACCTCTTGAAGATGAAGATGAAAATGACTTAATTTTTCTGGAATCAAGATTAACCACAATTGTTCATACATGTGCATCTGTTATAAAGAAATTTATTGATAGTGAAGAAACTACCATGAATTCTCTGAAAGATACTAAAGGGTCCTATACTTTTCAAATGAAAGTTCGTGTTATAAAGATTTTGAAAAAGATTCCAATTCTTGCTGAAAGACACTCTGAAGCTTTGTTACCAATTGTTTTGAGTGATGAGCAAAAACAAGACTTGATTAGTGAAGAAGATGATGATGTTTATCAAAACTCAACTATTATTCAACAAGAAAAAATCATGATTCTTGAAGTTTTTGCCTCTTTCAAAAAATTGCATAAAATCAAAAATGCTGATTTGTTTTATGATAGACTTGTTTCATTATTATCTTCTAAAACATCTGACCTAAGAAATGCTGCTTTGGAATGTTTGTTAAGCTTTCATAATGCACATATCAACAAGTATAAAGACAGCTTTAAAAACTTGCTAGATGACATGGTTTTTCGTGATGAATTATCAAGATTAATTTCAAGAACTGGCTCAAGTATTATTGAAAATGAGGATAAAGATGAAATCATGCCTTTAATTATCAGAATCATTTTTGCCCGTACACAGAATGCAACTAATATTGCTTCCAAGAAAGGGTTAAAACGTGCTGCTATTTCTAGTCTTGCTAATTTGCAAAGTTCTGATTTAATTCATTTTTTTGAAATTGCTTCAGAAAAATTGAATCAAGATGTCACTACTCAAAATGTTTCTGCAAATTACCTGAAAACTCTTCATGGGTATTTCAACCTAATGTGTGATATTATTTATGAACTAGGTGAGAAATTTTCTGATATTTTACAACTGATTATTCCACATGCTGTTGATTCTTTGGCTTTATCTCAATCAATTGTTTCAATTGAAGTTTCTAAAGAAGATAAAATGGATGAAAATGACTCAACAGTCAATCACCAGCTTTTGAATCTGGCTAAAATCTCTAGGCAATCAGGAATGAGACTTTTATACTTCCTTTTTGAAACATTACATTCATGTAATTGGGAAGATTATATTGAAATTATTTTTGATCAAATCATCAGTCCACGTTTTGAGAAGTTTGAGGACGAAAATTTACAACAACCATCATCATTATTGAAAATATTCTTAACATGGTCGGAAAAATCCGCCTATTTTGAACTTCTTTTGATCAATAATTTTGAACCTGTTAAAAATGTTTTAACTTTATTTGCTAATCCAAAAGCAAAAACTGAAGTTGTTCACCAAGTAGGGAAATTTGCTATCAATCTTGTTCAATCTTTACCAACTGAGAAAATTTATGAAGAAGTTTTGAACTACTTAACAAAGGTTACTTTAGACGCATTATCCAAAACATTAACTTTGAAATCAGATAAAGATTTTATTGAACAATCAGTTAACTTATTGTTATTAATTGTTGAAAGAGATTTAGTTCTAAGCTCCATGCAAAAAAAACAATTATTTGATATATTGACTGGGTTACTAGATAAACCATCTTATAGTATCACAAATGAAACTAGAACACAAGTCTTGAAGACTTTGAAAGCTCTGTCTGAAAGTTTTACCGGAAGCTTCAAGGAAATTGAAAATCTATATCAAGTTTGCTCAAAATTCTTGAAATTTATAAAACTAAGAGATCAAAGACAACTGTTAGTTTCAATTTTTGGTGGTATTGGCTCTCAATTTGATGGTTTTGCTACTGTTGGCTCAATTTTAGTTGATCTAGAAGCATATTCATCCAAAAGAATGGAAGAATACGACTATGACAGAAGAATTGGGGCTTTTAGACAAATTAATGATGAATTGTATTTAACTTTAAATGATTTGGAATGGTTACCGATCTTGAATGCATGTTTGTTCTACATTAACGAAGTTGAAGATTTATCAGTTAGAACTAATGCAACTTATTCAATAAAAAGATTCATTGATAGTTTTTCAGAGAAAGGATTTGATTCCAAAACTTCTTCTCTGTTTAAAGATGTTTTGTTATCTAATCTAAAAATAGGTATCAGAAATAAAGATGAAAGTGCACGTGCTGAATTTATTGAAATATTATCTTATATCATCACAAATGGTAAAAATGTTGATGAATTCAAGGATATGTCTATTCTAATTTCAAAGGAAGATGAGGAAAACAATTTTTTTGAAAATGTTACACATATTCAAATCAATCGTCGTCAAAAAGCAATCAGAGAATTACCGGTTTTTGCTAACCAAATTTCAAGTACAAATATTGCACATTATATTTTACCAATTGTTGAAGTTTTTGTCTACTGTGATAATGAAAAATTAAGAAATTTATCCAATGATGCCGTCCAAACAATTGAGTCATTAGTGTCCAACTTAACTTTCAAACAATATCAAGCAATTTTCAGAAGATACATGTCATATATGAAAGACGATAATAAATATATTCATGATGTTGTTGGTTTAATTGTTGCAGTTTCAAGGTCATTAATGAATTGCTCCAAATATGAAACCATTGAGCAATCCATGGTTGGATTGCCAGATAGATGTGAAGAACTAGATAATTTCATTTGTTCTCAAATGATTCAACCAATTTCTAAATTTCTGAGCAAAAGAAATCAAGATACTATGGTTTATAAAACCGCTTTAGTTGAAGCTATTGCATGCCTATCCATTTGTTTAACACATGATCGTTTGGTTTTGATTTTACCGGGAGTCTTGACTGGTATTTGTCAAATATTACGGACAAGACAAGATGATTTACGTGAAGCCACTAGAAAACATTTGGGTAGAGCTTCCAAAATCTTAGGACCAACTTATTTGAAATTTATCATTTCAGAATTGAAAACTGCTTTAACCAGAGGTTCACAAGTTCATATTTTAGGGTTTACTGTTCATTATATCTTAACATTATTAGATCTACATCATGGTGATTTAGATGAATCAGCTCACTTGATAGCTGATATTACGATGGAAAGTATTTTCGGTGCTTTAGGTGAAGAAAAAGATGCCGAAGGCTATAAAACAACAATGAAAGAAGTGAAATCTAATAAAGCTTATGATACAGCTGAAATTCTAGGTAAATATATCAGTTTTGCCGTTTTTGAAGAAATTATCAATCCTATCAAAATATTATTGCAAGAACGTATGACATTCAAAGTTCAAAATAAATTAGATGAAACTATTAGAAGATACTTGCATGGTCTAAGTCAAAACAATGAAATCTTAACTGATAGAGGGTTGGTTTTATGTTATCAAATTTATGAAGAGTCTCATAATTTACCAGTTAGAAGAAGACAAAGATTTAATGAGTCAGAGGAGCATTTTATTGTCAAATTAGATGCAAAACCACTGAAAGTTGAAACAGAAAACTCTGTCTATATCGAAACTATTCAAAAATTTTCGTTAGAATTGCTAAGAATAATCTTAACTAAGAATCATTCATTGATTTCAATTAAAGATTTAGCAGGATTCTTAAACTTCATTGAAGAAAGTATCAAATCAGAAAATGAATCAATTTTGATCTCTTCATTCAAGATATTAGCATTAATTATTGATCTTGAATTCAAGGATGCCAATTTTGGTATTTTTAAGACAGCAGCAAGACGCTCTTTGAATGTTATCAAAAATTTTCCATCAACTGAATCAGAACTTTGTCAATCCTGTTTCAAGTTTCTATCAGTAATTTTACGTCGAAGAGATGATTTAATGCTAAAAGAGAGTTCAATTGGTTATCTATTGGTAAGAATAATTCCGGATGTCCATGAACAAAACAAACAAGGTTTAGCCTTTAATTTCATTAAAGCTGTTGTTGCTAAACATGTGATGATTCCTGAGGTTTATGATATAATGGATAAAGTTCGTGATGTTATGGTTACAAGTCCATCTAAAGAAAGAAGAGATATGTCAAGAAGTATATATTTTCAATTTTTGATGGAATATGATCAAAGTAAAGGTAGATTGGAAAACCAGTTTAGATTTTTGGTTAACAATCTTGATTATCCAGCAGATTCAGGTAAACAATCTGTTATGGAGTTGATTCATTTAATCATCTTGAAATCAGGACAAGAATTGATTAAAACTATTGGTTCTTCATTTTTTGTTGGTTTGTCTAAAATCTTAATTTCCGATACAACAGAAAGAACAAGAGAAATGGCCATCACAATTATAGCATTAATTTTCAAGAAATTAGGTACAAGTGATTTTGATAAATATATTGTTGGGTGGTTAAATTCAAAAAATTCAGCATTAGTTGGTTGTTCATTACAGTTATATAGAATTAAAAGGAAAGAAGATGGAGAAGCGAAAGAATTAGATAGTGAATTTCTATCAATTATCAAAGAATTATTAGAAAACTCAAAGGTTAATTCATTAGAAGAAGTTAAATGGGAATTGATCTACAATTCTTTACAAACTTTATTGGTTTTAGTTCAACACAATTTCAATATGATCAAACAGGATGAAGAATTGAAAGAAGATTTGGTTTCATGTTTACTTTTCCCACATTCATGGGTAAGATTATCAGCTGATAGACTATGTTCATATTTAATTTCTACAGACGAAAAATTTTTTACGTTTTCAGAATTACAAACTATGTTATATAGATTTGTTCATCAATTGAAAGCTCCAAAAGTGGAAGACAAATTAACATCACAGATCATCAAGGGATTGATTTTAACTGTTACCACTTTAGAAAATCTAGACTATAAGATGATCAAGCGTAGTAATGGTGAAGAAGAAGTGGTTGATGAAGAACATGAAGTTAATCAAAAAAATGAAGCTAAACCAGTCAAGGACATTTCAAGACCTGGTTCTTGGGTTATTAATAAAGTTGGTGGTGTTTTGAGATCTCAACAAAGTTCTTTTTCTTCAAAGAAAGCTGGTATTCAATTATTTGCAATGTTGGTCCAATCATTTGATAATGAAAGAGTTTTGAAGGAAATTGAAGATTTAATTTTACCATTAGTTATGGTTGGAGAGTTAAATGGTCATGAAGATGAGCAAGTTCAAATTCAAGAAATCAGTAGAGAATGTTTAAAAATGATTGAAAACAAAGTTGGAGTTACCGATTACACACAAGCTTATTCCAATATTCAAAGATTCGTTTCTAGAAGACGTCAAG
>JAJLVW010000077.1:0-28467 GCA_030570535.1 Starmera pachycereana
TTTTTTTTTTTTAATTTATAGTTATTTAATCAAATATTGATTATAATTGAATTTTATTCTAAGACTGTTTTGCTGATTAGATTAATTTATTTGGTGTAGTTTAATTGTGAGATTTTGACGTTTTGGATCATGATTGCAACAACATATGAAAATTTTCAATAACTATTGTAGTGTTTGTTCAATCTAAAATTGGTATTGAATTAAGTTATATATGTTTTGAATCAAAGCTTGTTCTACTTTGTTCTACTTTCTGGTCAATAATCCCTACTATTTAATTCAATCTTAATACCAACAACCACTCTCATAATTCTTTTAATACCTGCAACTTCAAGTAAATGCACTTTTTTAAAAAAAACAAATCAAATAGTATTAATCTATTTCTTCCTGATTGAAAAAGGAAAACTCATTGAGTTGCATTTTAGTGAAGATCATACAGAAACAGTGTAAAGGTTGATTACCATGAATGTTGTAATTGTTAAGAATTGTTATGAGTTTAATGAGAGTATTATTGGTAGATTGAATTGATGATGAGATTTAACATACTGAAATTTACGTTCAAAACCAAACAAAAATATAGTGTGTAAGACGTAGTAGTAGACAAATGAAAAAGTTAGTCTCTTTACAGAAATGAATAGTCATATTAAATTTCGTAATGTTAGTTAAAAGTTATTATAAACGTTATAAATTTGAGAGTTATTTAGAAGATAAGTTTGTAACACCTGGTAATTCTTTACCTTCTAATAATTCTAAAGAAGCACCACCACCAGTAGAAACATGAGATAATTTATCAGCAACGCCGAATTTTTTAGCAACTGTTGCAGTATCACCACCACCAATGATAACGGTGTTACCAGCTTGTGCAGAGGAAACGGCAGCGTCTAATAAAGCTTTAGTACCAGCAGAGAAATTTTCAAATTCAAAAACACCTGGTGGACCATTCCAAACAATTGTTTTAGCTTTGGCAACAGCAGCAGCAAATAATTCTCTTGATTTTGGACCTGCATCTAAGCCTTGTAAATCATCTGGGATACCTTCTTCAGCAGTAGCATAACCAACTTTGGCATCTTTTGAGAAAGAATCAGCAGTAACAAAATCAACTGGGAAAACTAATTCAACGTTATTTTTTTTAGCCTTTTCAATCAATTCAGGGACGATTTTAGCACCAGCTTCATCAAATAAAGATTGACCGATTTTGGTGTTGTTCATAACTTTAGCAAAAGTGAATGACATACCACCACCAATGATTAAAATATCAACTTTATCTAATAAGTTATTAATTAATTGAATTTTGTCAGAAACTTTAGCACCACCTAAAATAGCTAAGAATGGTCTTTCTGGGTGTTCTAAAGCTTTAGCAAAATAAGTCAATTCCTTGTTCATTAAGAAACCAGCAGCTCTTTGTGGTAAATCAATACCAACAACTGAAGAATGAGCTCTATGAGCAGTACCAAAAGCATCATTGATGTAAACATCAGCTAAACTGGTCAATTGTTTTCTGAAAGTAGCAACGGCTTCTTTATCAGCTTTAACTTTACCAGCATCGGTTTTTTTAGAACCTTCTTCCTCAATATGGAAACGTAAATTTTCTAAAAGGAAAATTTGACCATTTGAACCAGAATTAACAGCAGCTTCAACTTTTTCACCAACACAATCATCTAAGAATGTGATTTTTTGGTCTAATAATTTTTCTAGCTCTTGAGCAACTGGAGCTAAAGAGTATTTAGCAACTTTTTCACCATTTGGTCTACCAAGATGGGAAGCTAAGATGATGGCTTTAGCACCATGTTCTTTGACGTATTTGATAGTTGGCAAAGCAGCAACGATTCTTTGGTTGTTTGTGATGATGGTACCGTCTAATGGGACGTTGAAGTCAACACGAATAAAGACACGTTTGCCAGTGACGTCTAAGTCAGTGACGGATAATTTGCTTGAGATGGACATGATCTGTGTTTGTTGTTAGTTAGCCAATTGGCAATGCTGTGGTGGAGAGCGACTTACAGATTTCTTAGTTGCAAAGCGAAGCAGCTTTAAGATTGGGTTCTGAAAATAAGAATTCACAGCTTATTTATAACTGTGGAAGAAATGGTTTTATTTAAATTTGTTTGTAGTTGGCTGATGACAACTTGCAAGGCAAAAAAAACTTTAAAAGGTGACACTCCGGGCAGCTACCCTGCTGGATATTTAATATTTGTTTATATAATAGAATAACGTGGTGCTGTTTTACTGAAGAATTGCAAGTGCTTTGACGGTGTATCAGTTGCTTAGAAGATGCTCTGTGGTGTGTGTGACTGGACTAGTGCTGTTTTTCTCTGGTTAAATTTGATGAAGTACTACATTGGCTGATATATGTAAATGGTAAATGGAAGTTGTTCAAAATGATCCAATTGACTACTCTTCCAGTAATCACCCATCATCCAATCATCCTCCTTGTGTCTACTTTCAAATCCACTTCAATTTACACCAATCTGCCCTTTCTTGCTCACTGTTCAGGATTTATATTCAAGTTGATCTCGATTCTCAATGCAGGAAAAAATTTATACATGAGAAAGAAAAATCTCCAGAAATCTCACGACGAACTACTACCTAAATTTATATGATCTAGACATTAGGGACCAGTGCTCTAAAATGTCGACACAGCTAACCATCAATGCTAAATACGTCTCATACGCACACACTGCTTGTGCCTCTGCTGCTTTCATTGTCGCGTTGATCGTTGGTGTTTGGCTACATTATCACAAGATCGTTCAAAACGCATGGTATGGATATCCAGAAGAATGGTTCCCAAGTGTCAGTGCAACTATTGGAGACAGGTACCCTGAACGCTCTATTTTCCAAATATTGATTGCATTGACCTCTGGTCCGAGATTCATGCTACTATTTTTATGTTATATTCGCCTTTATGACCCATTGAGACCTAAACTCAGCTGGTTTGGACTTCTAAGTGGTGTTTTAAGAACAGTCACTTGTGGTGGCTGGGTCTATATTACTTCCACCGATGATCATGATGCTCATGATGTTTTCATGATTGCTTATATGGTGCTAACTATCCCATGGGAATATTATGTTATTACTTCAACTCCAAAAAGAACAAGCTTAAGAACTAGCAGATTCATCACTTCATTCTTGTTTTTTGCTGCAATTGTTCCATTGGTGTATTTTTTTATTCAGCATAAAGTTCATAGAGTGCCTGGTGCTTACTCGATCTATGCATATTTCGAATGGTCTTTAATTATATTAGATATACTATTTGATTCATGGACTGCTTGTGATTTTAAGGATTTAGAAATAACTTTAAATACATCAAAATTGTCATTTACTGTGGAACCTATTACATCTACATTAACAATTGAAAAAAATTTAAAACCAAAATATAAATATGATATTCCAATCATTGAAATCATTGCAAATATTATTAATTCTTATATCTATTGGTCTGTATTGTCTGCATTATTTGTTGCTGTTTGGTTTTTCCCATTGTGGAACATGGGCGCTTCAGGTTTAGAATACAGTATCATCACCAATTTATCACCAATTTTTTTAATTATCCGAATCATTAAAAGATTTTTCAATAAATTTTATAGAATAAGTCGTTTACTTTGCGTTGTTTTAGGGATTGGAGCATATTTAATTGAAGATCCAGAGACAAGACTTTATATCATCTCATTAGGTGTTGCATTTGGCTCAATTGCAATGGCAAATGAAGTTTCTTTATTGTCAACAGATAAATTAAGATCTAAAATTTATTCATCAACTTTTTTAACCGGTTTACTATTATCTTCAATTACTAAGTTTGCTCACTATTCTGATAACCCAATCTGGCCAACTTTAAATCCATCAATTGGTGGTTGGAATAAAACTGGTTTAATTGTTGGTATCATTGGTGCAATTTTATCACCAAATCCAAATTTTTATTCTAAAATTCAAACCACATCTGAAAAACCTATAACTTTATTAACTGGATTATCATTAGGTTCATTATTATTTTCATTGCATTCAATGTTGAGTGATTCATCAACAATGATTACTTGGGTTTGGGATGGATACCCTGTTCATGGTCCTGTACCAGTTCCACATGGATCGTTATCATTGATTTTTTTTGCCATTGGGATTTATATCTCATTAACTAAGAATTTTAATAATTCAAAACTTAAAGTTTTCTTATTTGGTATAATTTCTTCGATTATTTTATATTTGGCAAGAGGTTGGGTTGGTTATATTGGTGCATTAGGTTATACTTTATTCATTTGTATTATGACTCCATTAATTATGAACAATGTGAGTAAATGTAATTGTGGGTTGTTATTTTTCATTTCTGGTGTTACTTATATTGTTCTTGTTTTAGCCCATGTTTGGATTGTTGCTTATGCTTTTGTTCCATATGGTTGGATTTTAAGAGAAAGAACAGATATTGTTTTAGGTTTAAGTTTAAGTTTATTAAGTTTAGGTATTGGTTATCAAGAAAATAATGAGCAAGAAGATATTGAATTTAAGAAAAATCCAGTTTTTTCAAAATTTAAAACTATTTTAACAAGTTTATCAGTTGTTTCTATAATAATTGCATATTTAAGGTTCCCATTTGTTGATCCTCAACCTCATCACCCAGAATCAAGAACATTTAGTGCGGGTATTTGGACTATTCATTTTGGTTTAGATAATGACATGTGGGTGTCTCAAGGTGGCATTGGAGATTTAGTTAAAGATTTAGAACTAGATATCATTGGTTTATTAGAGTCAGATACACAAAGAATTGTCATGGGTAATAGAGATTTAACTCAGCAATTGGCTGAAGAATTAAACATGTATGCCGATTATGGTCCAGGACCAAATCAACATACTTGGGGTTGTGCATTATTATCAAAATTTCCAATTTTAAATTCAACACATCATTTATTACCTTCTCCAGTTGGAGAATTGGCACCAGCTATTCATGCAACATTAGATGTTTATGGAGAATTAGTTGATGTTGTTGTTTTCCATAGTGGACAAGAAGAAGATGTTGAAGATCGTAGATTACAAAGTTTAGGAGTTAGAGATATAATGGGGTCAAGTGATAGACCAATGGTTTTGTTGAGTTATTTGGTTACTGTTCCATTAGAAGGTAATTATAATACTTACGTTAGTAAAGAAAGTGGAATGCATGATATTGATCCAAGTGATGATGATAGATGGTGTCAATATATTTTATATAAAAACTTGGTTAGAACAGGCTATGCAAGAATAACAAGAGGTACTCTAACAGATACAGAAGTTCAAGCAGGTAAATTTTATGTTCCTGATGTTAAAGGTGGTGAAATTATTAGTGAAGAAACTATGTATTCACAAGAAAGAGTTGCTGAAGAAAATGTTCCTGAAGAATTAAGGTTCCCAAGCATTTTCTATGGTGAAGGTATCAGAGAACATAGATTCCATGTGTTTGATGAACCACGTTATTTCACTTCATTGTGATGAATTCATTTAATTAATTTTGATTGTTTTTCTAATTCATTTTAATAAAAAGTGTCAAACTGTAGAGGCAAAACCAAAACAGCAAAATTAGGCTATTTTGTTTTCCTTTATGTTACCCGCACATTGCACTGATATTCTTGCCCTGCGGCAGTAAGCACCAGCTGGAACCTGGTTGGCACACGCAGATGACCTCCTAAAAGAATCAATGGATTTAGCTATCGCTATCATTTGATTTTGATACAGTTGATGATGTTTTTTATAGTCAAGAAAAAGGGTGATTACAAGAATGGAAGAAAATGCCAATTGATGACTTTTGGTGAGGGTCTTTCGAATGACTCTGGTCATTTGCAAACTGTCAACTTATAAGGTTGAGTTGTGTTTTGTCCCTCATTTTATACATGATTTGAAAGGTTTCTGTCATTATGTAGCATGTAGTTAAGTCGGCACCGCAATATCTAGTGGATTCTGAGCTGCTAAAAAGAAGACGCTGGTTGGTTGTTAGTAGTTACGAGTTAGCATTGCAAAATCACAAATATACTACCAACAGCTACATTTAAGTTCCTCTCTTGAAGCTCAATGGTTTCAACTTTCAACTTTCCAAATTCCCATTAAGCAACCAATCCAGAAAATCTCACCACCAAAAAGAAGAAAGATTTAAAGCAGACACGACGACATTTCAACTTTCTCCTCAAAGGATGGATGCACTTAACTGCTTGTCCGCCTAGAACTCCGCCTAACTTCTTCTAAGCTCTGCCTAATTTTCCTTGAATCCCTCTGCCTAGCTCGCTACAATCTCTTTCCTTATTCCAGTCCAGACGGAACTTTTTTAACGGGATTACTTTCAGCCGTTTGTTGCGCGTCCAGCTTGCTGAAAACTCATGACCAAAAACTTGCATCGATCATGATTTGTTATGCTGTTAGTATAAATTCAGCTGATCCTGCTCTTTTGTTTTCTTTAAATCAACCTTCCTTGTTAACTCTCTTGTGTGTTCAATAAATTAACTCCTTGTTTATATCCACACTTTCAAGCAATTAATACACAAAACAATCAAAACAATGTCCACTTTACGTCTCGCCTCTTCTTTGAGACCACAACTTTTACATAGAAGTAGTTCTTCTTTTATGAACTTGGCTGCCACTAGAACTTATGCTACTGCTGAAAAAACTTTGAAAGAAAGATTTGCTGAACAAGTTCCTGCTCAAATTGAAACCATCAAACAATTGAAAAAAGAACATGGTAAAACCGTTATTGGTGAAGTTTTATTAGAACAAGCTTATGGTGGTATGCGTGGTATTAAAGGTTTAGTTTGGGAAGGTTCTGTTTTAGACCCTGTTGAAGGTATTAGATTCAGAGGTAGAACTATCACAGATCTTCAAAAAGAATTACCAAAAATTGATGGTTCTGAAGAACCTTTACCAGAAGCTTTATTCTGGTTATTATTAACCGGTGAAGTCCCAACTGCTACCCAAGTCAAAGCTTTAAGTGCAGAGTTAGCTGCAAGAGCTCAACTACCAAAACATACTGAAGAATTGATTGATAGATCCCCAAAACATTTACATCCAATGGCTCAATTCTCATTGGCTGTCACTTCTTTAGAGTCTGAATCTCAATTTGCAAAAGCTTATGCTGCTGGTGTTAATAAAAAAGATTACTGGAAATACACTTATGAAGATTCTTTAGATTTACTAGCTAAAATTCAAACCATTGCTGCTAGAATTTACCAAAACGTTTATAAAGATGGTAAAGTTCCAGCAATTGACCCAAATGCTGATTATGGTAAAAATTTGGCCACTGCTTTAGGTTATGGTTCAAACAAAGAATTTGTTGAATTAATGAGATTATACTTAACCATCCATTCTGATCATGAAGGTGGTAACGTTTCTGCTCATACCACTCATTTAGTTGGTTCTGCTTTATCTTCCCCATTCTTATCATTCTCAGCTGGTTTGAACGGTTTAGCTGGTCCTTTACATGGTCGTGCAAACCAAGAAGTTTTAGAATGGTTATTTAAATTCAAAGAAGAAGTTAAAGGTGATTATTCAAAAGAATCTATTGAAAAATACCTATGGGATACTTTAAACAATGGTAGAGTTGTTCCAGGTTATGGTCATGCTGTTTTAAGAAAAACAGATCCAAGATACACTGCTCAAAGAGAATTTGCTTTGAAACATTTACCAGATTTTGACTTATTCAAATTAGTTTCTGCTATCTATGATGTTGCTCCAGGTGTTTTAACTAAACATGGTAAAACTAAAAACCCATGGCCAAATGTTGATTCTCATTCCGGTGTTTTATTACAATACTACGGTTTAACTGAAGCAAGTTTCTACACTGTTTTATTCGGTGTTTCAAGAGCATTTGGTGTTTTGGCTCAATTGATTATTGACAGAGCTGTTGGTGCTTCAATTGAAAGACCAAAATCTTTCTCAACTGAAAAATACATCGAATTAGTTAAAAGTTTGAAAAAATAAGTTCAATGTAATTATTTATTAATTTAATTGATATTCTATTTATTTATTTTTGAACATAAAAAACAAAAAGACTTATGATAATGACTGGATTCTTTGTATATGAAATTTGAATTTTATATTCTACTATGATTTATTTAAATGTAGTGATCATCATAAATTTGGTGTTTGTGTAAAACATCTATAAAAGTTAATGAACAACACATCAATTTTTATTGCAAATGCAGTTTTCTTTTGGGTGTATAGATAATAGGTACACTTTAGCTGATTTTTTCATAACTAAAAATGAAAAATCACAAATGAAAACGAGAAAATAGATTGCAAAAGAAAGAAAAATAACTATGAAATTGTTAATAAATTTTAATTCTAAAAACAAAACAAACTAATATGATAATTACTGTATAGTTAAGTAAATAGATTAATTTTTAAAGCTAAATATATTAAATATTATATTCCAAAAAAAGAAAGAAAAAAAAAAAAAAAATTACAAGTTGCAATTCAAAAAATTAAACTGTAAATTAAATTAAATTAAATTAAATTAATTATTATTGATTAAAGTTAATAAATACTTTCTCAAAACTTATAGTAATTGACTGACTCGTAGGTCAAGGGAAACCCATTCATGAGGTACACAAATTCACAAAAAAAAAAAAAATAATATATAAGAACTCCTCATGGGGGGCTCGAACCCCCGACATTTCGGTTTCTCCTAGTTAGGCGTTAAAAGCCGAACGCTCTACCAACTGAGCTAACAAGGACGAGTTCTTGTTCTTAAAAACTTGTTACAACTCCTAGTTTTAGCAAAGCGATGCCGTATAAAGTAATATTTGAAAAAACTTAAGCAGGGTAACTAAAAGATACTTGCAAACAAATTCGAAATTAAATCTCAGTTAGTAGCTTATTATTTATTATTTTCCTCCGAAAAAGAGACTAAATGGATGCTCTAAGAGTCTAATAAGGTAAATACTTTAGCTGGAGGTGCATCAATATTAATGAAATCAAGAATTAATAATATAACTAAAACCGCTGGTGGCGTATGTTGCTAAAAACAGCTTTGTGGCAAGTGAAAATAGTTATTTATGTAATTTATTTACTTTACCAATCTTAATAAAGCAACAAAATGAAAGATTAATTAATATTATGCAGTAATAATTATAATAATATATTTAACTATTATAATAATAACCATAATAGTCTATTATTATCATATATAACTAATAATTATATTAATTATAATAATAATTTATATATATTATAACATTTATATTTAGACTTGGAAAACGTCAATTATAATAATTTGCATGATGATCTATATTTTCGATCATGAATATATAGCGCATGAGCTACCGCGCTATTATGTGTGAAATGGACATGATTAAACTACTGGAGCCTGGTATTAATTTCCAGAGGAGAGCCAAACAATACCGTGAAAAATTTCTATAATTATATTATAGTAAAATTTAAATTTTGAAAACATTCAAATTAATCATCACAGAATTGAAATAAAAATTAATTACAAACTATTTAAACTTCAACTGCAGCCTGCAATCAAGAAAATCAAGCCAACTAAACTCCAATCCTAACCAACAAGTCCTATAAGTTAATCCGAATATCTCAATTAGAATTTAGACCAGAAAAACCTTTCAAATCCAATATCCCGGAGCTGCAAAAGAAAGCATTGAATTATTGACAACTCTGTTTATTCCTAATGGATGAATCATAAAACTCAATTCAACGCTTTGAGTAAGTTTAGGCTTCCTGTCCTTTGATTCTTTTGTTTTTCAATTGTGGACAATCATGTCCGGGTCCCGGGAATACAAATCTGAGATTTGGACATCCAGAAAAGTGACACAAAAATTTATGATTCTGGTTTGTAACTAAATTGTAACTTGTAAGTTGTAGTATAAGTAATGTAGGTTTGTAACTCGTAAGTTGTGAATACACTTATCAAACCAAAAAATGAACCAAAAACCGCATCATTAAAATCATTTAATAAGTAAATTATACACTAAAACTGAAAACTATTCCAGTTCTTCAACGATTGCTTTGTTCTCATTCCATCCTTCAGCTGTAACAGCCAGTCTTTGATGCTTGTATAATGGTGGTTGCCTGACAATATCTTTTTTTCTGAAAACATATGTTTGGATATTATGCCATAATTCAACGGTTTGATATTTTGCATGTTGTATAGTTGGAACATCGAACACTTCATCTAATTCTTCCAAGGTTAATGATTTGGTTTCCGGAACTAGCCATAGAACTAAAAAGAATCCAATAAAATTCCAAGCAGCGTACCAACCAAAAGCACCTTGTGGAGTGAAAGCACTTTTCAATGATGGCCAAGTAATAGCTAAAACAAAATTCCAAAACCACATATGTGATGATGCCAATGAAGTACCTAAAGATCTAACATACAATGGAAATGATTCAGCTGTATATAGAACAGTGACAACACCTGAACCAAATGAATAGAAAATTGTGTATAAGTAAATTCCTAAAGTGATTGATGCAATTCTTCCAGTTTTATGAATCATTGGGATATAGAATGAGAACCCAGTCATAAATAAAAATAAACACATGAATGGAAATGTAATCAATAACAAAAATCTTCTCCCATATTTATCAATTGTATAGAATGCAGGAATTGCAAATAGTGTGTTTAAAACACCAAAGCCAACAGATGCACCTAACGCACTAATTTGACTGAAGTTGGCTTCAACAAAAATTGTTGAAGAATAATAAGCAATGACATTGATACCACAAAACTGTTGCATAAAAGTGACAACGATTGAAGCAATCGAAGCATTTCTGTTTCTTCTAACAGTGAATAATTCTTTAATTCTTTGAAAAGTTGGAACATCAAATGATTCTTCTTCTTGTAACAAAACATGTTGATAGAATAAATCTCTTGCTGCACAAACTTTATGATTTCTAATTGATTTTAAAGAATTATAAGCATCATGATAATGACCTTTACCCATCAACCAACGTGGAGATTCAGGAATAAATGGAATTTGAAATAGTGCAATAGTAGCTGGTAACATAGCAGAACCCAACATCAGTCTCCAATTTAATCCACCACCAATTCCATGAGCTGGAACATGATAAAATGCTAACCCAAAAATGTAACCAACAAAGATACCAATTGCGGTGAAAAATTGCCATTGCATTGATATTGCACCTCTAATAGATGCTGGTGCTGCTTCTGATGAATAAACTGGAATAGTAGCTGATTTTGGACCAATACCAAACCCACCTAAAAATGCACGAGCAATAAATAAATGATACCAAGTGTTGGTGAATGCTTGCCAAAAACATGTTAATGCAGAAACAAGACATGCAAAAAAGATAACTTTCTTTCTACCAAATCTTTTATTTAATGGATCTGTAATTAATGAAGAAACAAAAGCACAAAATAAATATGGAGAACCAGTGACTAAACCACCTATCCAATTTGATCTTTTATCGCCATTACCAATTCCCATATAATCTGGATAAAATAATAAAGCACCACTGATAACTGATTCATCCATTCCTTGAGTAGCAGCACATAATGAAACAGCAACAACAACTTGAAACAGTTTTCTTGTAATCTTCCAAGGATGATGAATCTCATTATATAAAACTTTCTTTTCTTCATCATTTAAAAATTTCATTGATTCATAAGCTTTTGGAGTTCTTGCAATAGCTGCACCTTTAGCAAACAATTCTGGATCTTCTAAATTGTATTTGAGGGCAAATGATCTACCCATTTCCATTACTGTTTCTTGACTAAATTGAGTTAAGATGTTTTCATTTTCTAAGATTTGTTTCATAACAGAGTTATTCTCAGATGTTTTTGAATCATATTCATCAAATACAGCACCTTCTGGCTTATCATATGAGTTCTTAAAAGACATAATAATAAATCTCTAGTAATGTATTATATATATATATATATATATATAAGAGTCATGATTCTTTTATCAATATCTGGGGATTTTTATTGCATTTATATAGTGAGTTGAAACTATGAATAAAAAAAAATTTCAATTGTTCGAGTTATAACTTATAAGTGATTAGCAGTTGAGATGAACCACAAGTTAGTATTTTCTGTAGCTCAAAAGTTAAGACGGCAAATTTGACCCACAATTAAAGACCATTAAAGTGTGGTTTATGCATAGATGACCAGAAGGGCTATTGATATCCATTTTTAAATTGTTGTGTTAATTAGGTTGAAGATTGGGGGATGCATAATATTAGAGACTCAAAAGATATCTAGGGCTAAATGGAGACAGACAAAAACTTTAGATGAATTGTATCCTGTTTAATCTCAATGGTAGTCGTTAAGCGCCAAATTGGGCTGTAAAAATTGTGATTTTTAGTTGGTTTATAGTAGTTATTTTTTTTATAAGAGTTGTTGTGTATACAGAAGCAAATACCTAACTCAAATATGTTTATTGTTCATCCAATGTCTGACCCAATCTGACTTTTGAGCTGTAGCCTGTAAATGATTAAATCAACTTTCAAGTGTAAATCAATTTTTTTTTTAATTATCTGAATGCAGCTAGCTGCACAGTCAGGAAAATTCTGGGGTGTCTTTGAACCTAGTCTCTGATTTTTAAACTTCCTGAAAAATTATTAAAAATTGGTTATTGCCTTTTGGTATTTTTTGAAAGTTGAAACACAAATAACAAGATAGTAAGTAATCTTTAGAGCTCAATTCTAGCAAAAAGTTTATAAGGTTGTTCAAACAATAAATGTTTTTTTCTGATAAAGAGTTGGCAAGTTTTTTAGAGAAATATATAAGAGAGTCTACCGGAATATCATAAAGCCTTTCCCATCATTAGTGAGTTGATTCCTGATGTGAAATTTATGGGGTTAACTGTAATGCAGATGCGTAGAAAAAGACTCATGTTCATTTCATGATAGGAAATAAATTTTTAGTATGGACATTGGAGAGCGAACGACGGACCGCTGGAAATCTGGAGAAAAAAGAGAGCAGCTAGAGCCTAGTTGAAGTACATCTCACAACGTGAATACAGTGACAAATAGAGTGTAGTATTTTTTTTTTTTTTGCTTAAGGAACAACTACGTTCTTTTTAATTGACTGAGAAAAGGTGTATAATCATGTTAAAAGAGGATGGGGTATAACCATTAGTTATAACTTATAAACCTTTTGTATCTCAAAAACTGAGTGAATAAGTTCGAAAGCGTTTTGAAAGTTGATGTCTACACAGAGAAAATTCCACTTAAAAGCATTCGTTTGTGAAAATTGGTGAGTGGTTTAACGTGTTCAGTTCAACATTGAGATTTGGTGAGGACAAATTGAAAACCGTCAGACATTTCTTTTTGAAAACTTGATCATCTATTTCAGTAAGGAATGGTCATCTATACATCTGTGATGTAGTGTCGTTAGGTGATGATCCCATTGGCTTCAAATGCTGTGAGTTTTATTAACTCTTTGAACTTTCTACACTCTCCAAATTTCAATAATCAACAGAATTCTTAGTCCCAGTCTTCAGATATTTAGTCTCATCTTTGAATGCCGGCACTGGGCAGCGGTTCAAGCTTCAAAGTTCACAGACACAGACTGTCAAAAGTCGAACTGGCGAAAGCGACAATTTGTTCCTGCTGTGGCCTGCCTGTAGACTGGAGTGAATAGCTCGTTACAAGTTACAACTTACAAAACAGAAGAATGGCAAGAAGCGTGATAGCCGTTTGTAGACATATCTTACAATTGAAAGCATTGTAACAAACAGAGGCAAGAAAAGCTAAAAACACACCTGGATCCATGTTCAAACAGTCATCTACACATAAAATCACAAACTTATACACGACACACCAATAAAAGAGAACTATAGTCTATGAGTATATAATAGTATTAATCTTGACTTTTCAAGTGGATAAAGTAAGTAATGTAGTATACAGTCTGGACCATTCGACTGAATATGGGTTGAACTTGACTCCAGGACTCCAGAGTGAATTGCAAATTGCGCACCACCTCCTGAATGTATTTGCTTCCATACAATTATAAAGTAGGAACTGCATCTCGAGTTACTGTAACGATGTTGAAAAACAACCACCACTACCACTAAATAACAATTGTACCTCAGTATTATGTATATAATCTATAACATGCAAAACAAGAATTCATTAAACCAAATACAAATTAAACAGAACAGTAACCACCATCAACTCTGATATCAGAACCTGATGTGTAAGTAGAGGCATTAGAGGCCAAATATAAGTAAGCACCAACCAATTCTTGTGGTAAAGCTTCTCTACCAAATGGAATCAAAGACCACCATTTAGCTCTAACTTCAGTTGGTAAGAAATCAGACAAACCACTGTCAACATAACCTGGACTAACAGTGTTGACTCTAGCAAAACCAGCCCATTCAACAGCCAACGATCTACCTAAATGTAAGCAACCAGCTTTGGCAGTGTTATAACAAGTTTGATAATTTGGAACGTTAACAATATGACCAGACATTGAAGCAGTGATAATAAAAGAACCTGAACCGTTTTTTTTGAAAATTTCACCAACTGATCTTGCACAGTAGTAAACAGCATTTAAATCAACATCAATCAATCTTCTCCAAACTTCTGGTCCTTTAGCGTTTTTTTCTTCGTTTAAGATGGCACCATCTTCCCAAACAATACCAGCATTGGCAACAAAAACATCAATGGTACCAAAATCAGCTTCAACTTGTTTAACAACATCATAAACCTGTTCATATGAACTAACATCAACTTTATAAGCCTCAACTTTTAAACCATATTTAGCACTTAATTTCTTTGCTGTTTCTTGTGCCAATTCTACTCTGAAATCAAGAATTGCAATTTCTGCACCAGCTTGTAAGTAACATTCTGAAATGGCATGACCAATACCTCTTGCACCTCCAGTAATTACAGCAACTTTGCCTTTTAATGAAAAATTATCAAAGATGTTTTCAGCCAATTTAGGTGCTGGTCTTGGTAAAGCATCTTTCATATCTTCCAAAATGTATGACTTGTAAGTTTTATCATCTGTAGATTCTGTTAAGGTCATCGTGGTGTGTTGTAATTTGTTTTATAGATATAGAACAAGATAAAGTTTCATTAAAATTATTCAGGATTTTAATTCGCTTTATATAATTAAAATTTAGGCCTCTTGTTCAAACTTCAAACTTTATTATCTAATTTTTCCAGTTTGAATCTCCAGATCTATTAAAAATCTACGACAATTTCTGATTCGCCATTTTTTTTTTTTTTTTTTTTTCAAAACGGGGAAAACAAAGCTATGAAGCAGAGTCTAGAGCAGCTCGGTGCACCATCTTCAAGTTTCAACCCGCAAATAACAATCAGTAACCTAACGAACCGCGTATAAAACATGTTCATCATCAGATCTTCTTCTTTTTTGACAGTCCCACATAGCACAAATTGGAAATTTTGCGCTACGGAAGGTGCCAAAGGTCATCTATACAGCACACAGCAGCTACGCGCAGCTATTGATCCGGGGAAGCTTAAAATGTGCTTGGGACTTGGCAAGATGCACAATAGAATTTAGAAAAACGAGAAAGAGACTGAAGACTTAGGGACTTAAGTGCTTATAGTCTGTAAATACTAGTAGATAATAGATACTAGAAACAAAAGGCACTGAATTTCTAGAAAGTTGAAACTACTGAAGTGCCAGTTGGACAAAGGGGAAAATGGATGTCTCAGAACCGACAATCTCTTTTACTAGCCATGATGCCATCTATAATTGCGTGTTGAATCTTGATCATCTATTTCTCATTATTCATACTGGATGCATTGAGCATAAGTATCGCAACCAAAAAAAAAAAAAAAAAAAAATTGTTGAGCTGGAAATTAATAAATTGATAGATGACTTAATTAGAAATATTAACCAGTACCAGCTACACTAAGTTGAAAGTTGTTAATTTTTTTATTACTGGTTAACAATAAACATTAGAATCGCTCATAAACTGATCACAAATTTTTTCAAATTTAATAAAGTGGATTTAGTCTCTTGTTCTTCTTTTGAATCCTTTTGTTGTTCTTCCCTTTTCAATATTTTCTTCAATAATTTATCAATATCTTCAATCAAAGTTTGTCTCTTGGAATCATCAATCAAACTTGAATCACTCTCTAAAATTTTGATTATAACTAATGAGGAGATTGAAATAATATCATTACTTAACCCATGTTCAATAGTTTTATCCAATAATTCTTTGGCTGAAACATTACTTGAAACACTATAACGGTTCAATGATAATTTATATAAAATTTCAAATGCAGTTTTTCTAGTTTCTAGTGCTTTATCAACTTTATGCTTGAATGGCCCAATAGCCATAACCTCCTCGTATTGTTTCTTTTTTGGTAATTCGTCATACACAAGGGGTAAAATATTTGATAGTTGTCCTGATAACATATCTGACTGATTGTTCAAAACAGTGATCAGTGTTAACATTGAAACTTGTTTGATTTTCAAATTCTCACTTGGAATTAATTTGAAAACTTGAGTTAATAATGTTTCAATTAATTCTATTGATAAAATATTGTCATATGCTAGTATAAATTTGATTGCTGATACAACAGTATAAACAATTGATTCAGATTTTGATGTTAATAATTCTGAAGATTGATTGTAAAAAATATTGGTATCATTGTTATTGACTAAAATCAATCCTAAATCTTCTGCTGCAATTTTACAAATTGGTTCATTGATATCTGAGTCTAATTTCACCAATGCTTCATAAATTGAGTTCCAAATCTTATTAAACTGTTCAAATTTCAAACCATTTTTAGTCTTCAAGATTTCATTCAATGATATCAATAACAGTTCAGTATACATTCCTGTTGATATTTTTGCTAAAAGTGAATCCAATTCTTCATTCAGGGTTCTTGAAATTATCTTACCTAACGATTGAGCTGCAACAGTTGAAACCTCTTCATTGTTGAATAAATTAACAAAATTATCAAATTTGATTAAATTCAATTGCTTGAATTTACCAATATTTCCTAATATCTTAACATTAAATAATAGATTCACACCATTGATTAATTCTTGTTCTCTCGCAATAATATAACCATCCAAATTTAAAAACAAAACTAAATCAGATAAAATATTGATATTTTTAACATCCAAAGGATCTTTCTCCAAAAATGGAATCAAATCAACACCAATTTTTCTTGAAATTTCAATCAAAGATTGATCACCAATATCTTCAATTGATTCTGCTTTTAAGAAAATTTCATTTAAAGTTTTTGAATCAAAATCTAAACGTGCTAAAACTTTCAAAACTTGAGATTGTGATGATGAATTTTCTTCAAAAATTTTCAACAAAATTTCACTGATTGATGATTGATCAATCTTGAAAAAATTGGCAATTATGTTTAAAGAATCAATTACATCTGATGAATAAGAGTTATTTGGTAGTAACTTTTCATAAAGTGAAACAATCTCATTAATAACAGAGATTTCAATTGATTGGTGATAGATTTCAACAAGTTTAGAGATTGATGAGATTGTTGTTATTATTAAAGGTTCATAATTTAAAGTTGTGGTAAATAATGATAAAGTTTTATGCAATTCATTAAATGGTAATGTTTTCAATAAACCTAATTTTGAAATTGCAGTGTTTCTTAATTCACTTTCATTTTTGCTTGAAAAAGCAATATCAATAATTGAGTTGATTAATTTTTCATTATAAATCAAATTCAATAGATCGACAGAAGTGTTAATGGAATTCAAGATACTGATGTAGTTTTTACTAACCAGCCCACTGTCGATTATGCTGATAATAAATTCAATTTCGTCTCCAAAATATTGTAAGTCGTTATTTGATAAAACAGATGAATAAAATTTCAATAAATCTAAATTCAAACCAAAATTATGAGTTCTGACACAAACCAATAATCTTTTCAATTCATCGTCTAATCTATTGTAAGTTTGGAAAAATCTCAAATAAACGTTATACTTATTTATATTTGTTTGTTTAATTTTGAATAATTCTTTAATAAATTTTGTGACAATTTTGGCTCTTGATTTATTTAATTGTGACAAAATATCATCCGTTGAATCAATCATAACAATATCAGTTGAGCCTCTTCTTTTTCTTGAAGATCTTTTACCACTTTGTTGTTTGAAAGTTATAGTAGTGATCACTTCTAAAGTATGGACTTTTTCAAAAGACGCAGTTTCAGAAGTATCAGAAATTGAATCAATTAATAAGTTAAAAATACCATTTTCAAAAATTTTAGTTACTAAAACGGGATAAGTCTCTAATAAAGTTGAAGTTAATTTTGCAGCTTGTTTTCTTAATCTCCAAGTATTATCATCGATTTCATCTTCTAAATCATCAAAATCATCATCATCATCAAAGTCATCCGCAATATCTTCATCTCCATCTTCCTCTTCGTCAGAGTAACTGTTTGTATAAGGATCATAAACTAAAAACTTTTTAATGATTGAAATAACTTGATCAATAAAGATTAAGAAATCATTAGATGAACCAATCAAATTTTCAATAAATTGCATTGCATTGAATCTTACATCATCAATTGCAGATTGGTCATCATCTAGCTCATCTTGTTCCAAAAATAAATGTTTGATGGCAAAATTCATGAATTCAGGTAAATTTCCAGTAAAAAATGAATTTCTAAGTTTTGATAATGAAATAAAAACTGATAAAGTTAGATTGATTTTTTTGAAATCATTATTTGCATTATATGCATAGATTCGTGAAATGATTTGATCAAACTCTGACAAATCAATTGAGTTTATTAGTAAACCTAAAATGATTACTGATTTTTTACTTATAATATTTTCACCTTCAAATGCAGTTTTAATTAAACTAGAATAGATCAACAATTTTTGTGAGGTTGATAAATTTGAACCAAGTTTTTTGATCATATCTGTTAAAATTTCAATTGTATCTAAAGATTTAATAACGAACTCCTCAGTTGGTAATAATTTTGGTAATAAAGTTTCACTTATTCTTTCACCAGTGGTTACTTGTTTGATGTTCAAATTTTTAATAACTTCAGCAATTGCCATTGTATGTGTCGAAGTAGTGATAGAATCCAAAGATGAGCCGTCTTGCTCTTGTGTATCTTTATTGTTCAAGTTTCTCAAAATACTCAATATTTCTTCATCATCTAAACTTGCCACCAAAGGTTTCAAACATTTTAGCGCTTCATTTTGAACGTTTGTGTTGGAATCTTCTAAGCTTTGCAAAATAATTTTGGTGATTTTGGCTGAGTAAATGTTCACATTGTTGATGATTAAATGGTGTTCATTTAATAAAGAGTTCAAATCATTCAAAGCCATGAATCTTAAATCAGGATCAAAATCCTTGGACTTCAGGACAATCTGGTTGAGCTTGTCGTCCACTCGTTGAAAATCGGTAGACATCTATTCTTTGTTGGTAGCGAGAGCGTGGTGCGCAATTGAGTTCGATGGCGTTGCTGCCTGTTCTTTCACTTCTATTTTGATTTTTGAAGTGATCAAATTCGAATTTGTTTGTTTGTTTGTTTATGAAGAGGGTAATATTGATATTGAGAATAATTTAGTAAAACTTGATAGTTATTTAGCACTCAACTGACGAGACATTGAGATGATGACAAGTGAGAAAATAGTAAGTGTAATGATGCATTGATACACCAGTTTTAAAAACTCAATTACAATGATTTTAAAACAACAAACCAATTTTTTTTTTTTTTCATTTTTTGATCTGATACGATTACACATTCTTTTCTTTCTTCTCCTTAGTTTCTTTCTTGTTCTTGGTTTCCTTCATTTCTTTCTTTGCTTTCATTTCTTTCTTGTTCTTGGTTTCTTTCTTTTCTTTCTTTTCTTTCTTTTCTTTCTTTTCTTTCATTTCTTTCTTTTCTTTCATTTCTTTCTTGTTATTGGTTTCTTTCATTTCTTTCTTGTTATTGGTTTCTTTCATTTCTTTCATTTCTTTCTTTTCTTTCTTTTCTTTCATTTCTTTCTTGTTATCGGTTTCTTTCATTTCTTTCTTTGCTTTCATTTCTTTCTTGTTATCGGTTTCTTTCATTTCTTTCTTTGCTTTCATTTCTTTCTTGCTCTCGGTTTCTTTCTTTTCTTTCTTTTCCTTTACTTTATCTTCCTTTTTCTCTCCTTCAGCTGAAACTTCACCATTTGAAGCAGCATCAGCCTTAAGAACAGCGATAGATTCACGATACTTTTTAGCCTTCAATTCTTTATTTGTCAACACTTCAATATGATCCTCCGGTGTGATAAAATCAGTAACTTCAACTTCTTCTATAATCAAATTGTTTGACGGGGGTTCAGCAGTGTCTACTACATTGTTATTGATGCTCGTTTCAAATTGCGTTATTTCAGTAGCTAAAGTTTCATCGGGTGAAGATTGATTTGAATCAATTGAGCTTTGAGCAGAATTTGGAACTTCAAGAGAAGCAACATCTTGATCTTCTGTGTCGATTCCCTTTAGTTCCACAACTTCTCCTGATACATTGTAAATGATTTTCTTAGCTCTGATAGCATATGACGAGTTGACAGTGACCTGTTCAGGTTGTGTGTTCTCTTGTTTCTTTGTTTTCACTTTCCCTGTTTTAGTTTCAGTTTTGGATTCATTGGATTCCGTGGTCTTTTCAGTACTTTCAGCTGTAACATCGGTGGTTGAAGCAGCAGGAACAGAACCAACATCAGTAGCAGCAGATTGGTCTTGAATTTTGTTCCATGTAGCAGCAACTTGTTTCATTTCTTCAACAATTCTGTCCTTGCTTCCACCTTGTAACCCAACAAGGTAATTTATTAAATAATTTTCGTAGGAATCCTCAATGAATTGAATATGTTTAAGAATCCAATTCTGTTTCTGTTTGGAGAACTTCCAGTTGTCACGGTCAGTGGTGTACGTTCTAAGGTATACAAGCTGATCTTTTTCAGGTGGTGGAGGTCTTTCAGATTTTGGTAGCTTGACTCTTTTAGGTCCTTGTTTCTGACCTCCATTAGCAGCTGAAACAGCAGTGTCTTCTTCCAAAACTTTTTTTCTCTTGTTGATCTGTTTGGCCTGTTTAGCACTCAGTTTCCCAGAGTCTAGATGTGTGGTGGTGATGGCTAGTGGATCAGATTCCAGCTCAGCTTTGACCTGAAGCCCGATTCTCTTCCATGCAGGAATGTGTTCTATCATTGTGTCTGAATCTTTTTTGTTTTGCTGGTAGATATCAAACAGTACACAACAGCCAGCTGATCAACAAGCAAATCAATCACTTCAATCAGTTTAAAACAACTTAGATTACTAGTCTTCTCACAATAAATAAAAAAATATTTTAGCCTAAAAACAAAATAAAATTTTAGCACCGGGTAAGCTCATCGCCAGATTTTTTTTATTTCTCTCTCCAGTTTTTTTTTTATATAAAGCAGAGAGCAGTGCATTTTTTCTGTTTTATTTTGCAACAAAAATATTCGTTCAGCAGTCGCTTTCAGGACAGGTTCCCGTTGACGTTACGGCGTGGTGTGCGGTGTGTCTGTTGGTGACTGACTTTGCTCAGTTGGTGATGGAAATGACATCGTGTGCTGGATCTGTCTGGACTGCGAGAATAACTAATTACACGGTTTGAGTCGAGCACAGTTGTGTCCTTTGGCACCTGTAGGTGTTCGATATAGAAGTTCGTAAACATTTTATGTTAGCTAATTTATAGATTAGATCACCAATGTATAGTAAGTTACTCATAATTCCATTGCATAATTGTAGTATTCCTAACTTGGCCCAATCCCCAAACCAAAGTTATATATGTAAAAAAAAAATGATCATAATTGCTTGAAAGTTATTTTGATAGAATTTAAAAAGGAATACTCTGCCAAACTCTACCAAACTGATTTCTTTAACTACTAAAAACATCTTATCAATAGCTAAAGCAATGCCAATGCTTAGCAACACAACAACAAAGTTTCAAAAGATCAACGCATTGATCATGGACTGGGATGAAACTGTCACAGAAAAAGACACAATTGCTCTTGTTGCAGAGGCTGCGTACTTAACAAAGCCTTCATTTCAATTACCATGGTCACATTTTTGTGAGCTATACTACTCCAACTACAAACAATTCACTGAAGATTTTGGTGAAAGATCAAATTTAGAGGATGAATTAAAATTTCAACAAAATTTAAAAATTGTGGAATTGAGTTCCGTTAATGAATATGTTGGCCTACAACTTTTTAAAGGTGTTAAACATGATACTTTAATCAAACAAGCTGATAAAATCTCTATTAGGAACAATTTTTTCAAGATTTTTGATCGACTTTATAATAAGAAAACTCCAATAATAATATTAAGTTGTAATTGGACCTCATTAATGATGAAGAAGATATTTCAAGATCATGGTTATGAAGTCAATGTCCATTTCAAAATAATAACTAATGAATTCCATCATTCAAATTCAACTCTAACTGGTGAAGTCATTGAAAATCAATTATCGATAAGAACAGGTTCTGATAAAGTTTATCATGTACGTAAAATTATGGAAGATTTAAGGAAAGATAACATAATTGATGGGATTTATTATATTGGTGATAGTACAACTGATATTTTACCAATGCTAGAAACAGATTATGGTATAGTTATTGGAAATGGTTCAGCAATTAAAACTTTACAACATCTTAAAATCCCCTTTGATGAAAATATCGAAGGTGATTCAAGAATCAAACATATCCAAGATTGGATCGAATTAGAACAATTAATTTAAAAGTCTCATCTCATTTCATAACAATCATACTTCTATATACTTATCAATTCTAACCAATCCTTCACCTAAATTACTCCATGAAACATGGTTTGGTGAATATTTTAATAATTCATCTAATGCTGGGACTTTTCTTTTAGTTTCTCCATCAATAACAACAACATTATCATCATATTCTCCCCAGTTACAAGAAACTTTTATACCTAATTTATTTTCTGGTGAATTTATTGGCTCTTCTGCATCTCCATCTTCCAACCATTTAGGTATCCATTGAATACCAACTGTATACGAATTTAATTTCCAGTCTAATTTATGTAAATGTACAGAATCAATACCATCTAACCATTTAAAAACATCATTCCCATCAAGATCTTTACTTGCTCCAGATGGTAATGAAATATATTCTGCATTTATCATTGAATTTGATTTATTACTAAATTCATCATTATTATCATGATAAATAGTAACAAACTTAACTGGAGATTTATTAACACCATGTTTAAATGAACTTGAATTGAACGATAAGACACAATATCTATTATCAACAGCTTCAATCAAAATTTTGGCAAATAATGGTGTATATGGAGAACGATTTTCATCAACTTTATCAACTAATGAAACGTTCAAATAAGAGTCAAATGAATTATCTTTTACTGAACCATCCACTAAATATGGTCTTTCTGTTTCAAAATAACAAGATTCCATTCCATTAACTGCAGAAACACAATTAATTGAAGTATTTAAAGATTTGATTGATGGTAAATCGTTTAAAATTGGTTCAATAAAGCCTTCTCTAGTGTAAGTTCTCACTGTTGGTATTTTATCACCATCTAAATCGATAAATTGTTGAAATCTAATTTTCAATGGTGAAGTTGTGGTGAATGGGGTTAAAATTATTGAAATGAAAGTCCCAACAACAATCACACTGATTAATAAACTTGCAAATAATGAATTCAATTTATATGAAAAGCTTAGAATTGGTAATGAAATCAGGAAACTTGAAAAAAATAAAAGAAATGATAAAAACTGGGTTGCTTCTGCACTTTCTTGAACAGTTTGATTCAAACCTTCAAAAATTAAATTGATTGAAACATAAATCATTAATAAATTAATTGGAACTAAAATCAAATATTGTAAACTCCAATCATAACCAGTTGAATCATAAATTTGATCATATAATTCTTCTTCTTTCGATATAACAACTTGAGCTCCAATCAATGGTGAATTTTCACTAATTGGGTCCCCATTTTCATCAATATTTTCTTCAATTCTTTGATACATATTCAAATGAAGTTTTTTTGGAGTTGTAAGAATAACACTAACCAAACCAAAGATAACGGATATCGAATAAAATGCATATAAAATGGTAATCAAATACACACCAGTAGTAACACTGCTTTGTTCACCTTCTTGGAATGTGAAATAAACCAACACTACCCATAATATCATAAAAATGTCTAAAGATAACACCAGTTTCAAGTCTTTTATTGGCCATAAAAATTGACTAAAAGTTAAAATAACATAGTTGATAAATATAAAAGTTGCAGATAATGTTATTAAAGGTAAATGGAAATTCCTTGAAACTAACAATGGATTGAAAAAATAAATTAAATGATTAACCATTTTAGTAACAAGTCCTGCTAACAAACCGGAGATTGGTAATCTTAAAAATGAGTAACCAACCTCCCAGTTATTAACAAACAAAGATAAAGCAATCAAAATTATTGGAACACAGATCAATAACAAAACATCAAGAATAAACAATTGATTCAAAGGTAAAACCGTGAAATAAACTCCCAAAATATCAAAAAAAACTGCTTGTTCTTCAGTATCTTGAACAACTTCACTGTTTGCTAAATTGTCAACATAATCTAAAGAATTAGATAACATATGCCACAATGCATTTTTAGAAGAAAATTTGATGCTATCAGAACCAGTATGATACAATGATCTTGGCTTATAAAAAGCAATATCAATACCTCTTAATCCTGCATCTTTATAAATTTTATAATCTGTTTCACTATGAACTAATCCACTTGCAAAACCTTGTTGGAAAATTGATGTCCCAAATGGAGATCTAACAGAATCATAAAATCTAGCTACACCGTAATCTGTAGTTCTAAACAAGATTGCACGATCTCCAGTTCCAGTTCCTTCTAAATTTATAAAAAAATTGACTTTTTCAAACCAAGGATGATTTAAAAATGCAATTGCTCCATTTAATCCAAATTCTTCATTATTATTAAAGTTTAAAATTAACGTTCTTAAAGGTTGTTCAGCTGAGGTAGCATAGTGTTCCAAAATCCCTAACATTGATGCAACACCTGCTCCATCATCTGTGGTTCCGTAACCAGTTGGTACTGAATCGTAATGAGAACTTAATAATAATCCAGGTAAGGATGAGTTTTTACCTTCAATTTTAACCACCACATTTGAACTTTCAAAAAATTCAAGATCATTTGGAATAGTTTTAGAGGTATTAAAATATTGCTGATATAAGAAAAAACTTGATAATTTAGTATTCATATCATCTGAAATTTCAATATATTTTTTATTTTTAGCTAACTTTGTTGCCTTATTTAAAATATAGTCATGTATTTCATCATTGAAATGACTAGTATATGGATGTGGGAATCTGGAAATGAATTGTAAGTCAGACCAAGATGATGTTAAGATTGCTGGTTCTGATGATGGTAATCTCAAGGCATTATATTTTGATAGATAAGCTAAAATACCAACTGAAATGTAAGTTAAAATCACAAAAAATGTCAATGAAGTCTTTCTAAAGCGGAACATAGCATTAAAAAATTGTTTGAATTTAGTTATGTACCCAGACTTTTTGGTGTTGTTGTTAATGATATTGTTTTCTAAAGGAACTGTGGATTGAGGATTTTCAATATGTGGTTCAGGGATTGTTTGCTCAGCCTGTTGAGAATTGGAAAATGTATCAGGTTCCAATGCTGTTGCAAAGTCATCGCCCATGTACGATGACGGTTTAGTCATTTTGTTACAAGAAAATTTGAAGCGGTTTTGTTGTAGATTGAGCCTTTATCCATGCTTTAACTTATGTTTGTTTTGATAAAAATAAAAATATCCAGCCGGGTTACGTTGAAACTTATGGATTCAACAAAAGGGCTATGAAGACTCATACAGTTACACTATTCACTGCTCGACTAACAACTGCCACAAAACTCCTTGCTGCTCTAACTTTAGATCATCAAATATCAGAAAGCCTCTCTCCAATATAGCTTTAAACACTCTCAAATGTTTCATTTTATCATGATAGAGAAGCTGTACTGAATTAAATAAATCAACAACGTCCTTGCCTCAAGGATGGAACTTGAAAACTCCAGAGTCCACAGCCTGGAAGACACCGCCAGTCGCGTCAAAACAGCCTGGAAATGGCTGGTCTGCATCTAATTGCCAGTGCGCGACAGCCTTCCACGCAACGTCATGTTTATATTTAACCGCATCAGGTAGTGTAATGAGATCTGGCAGAATGAGTATAAATAAAATGCTACGCGTCTTGAGTCTGGTAATGATCTGGTTAGACACCATCGTTAGTTACTAGTTAGAACTACACCACCCCTACAACACAACTTTCAACATATACTCAAAATGCGTTTCAATTCAGCTCTTTTGGCTTTATCAGCTTTACAACTCATTGCTGCAACTGCTGTCACTGACGATTCTGGCAGTCTAGAAGGCACAACAGAAACCAAAGAGGAAACAGCTACTAAAGCTGCCATTGAAGAAATATACACAGAAAATACATTGGAAGAGATAACCACAGCTGCTGCGATTGAAACCACACCAGGATATACTGAAGTGACTCTTCAAGACATAACTCCCAACACAAACACAGGCACCACTACTGTATGGTGGACACCATCTGTAACAGTGTGGTGGACACCTTCAGTCACTAAATGGTGGACTCCAAGCACAACTGCAACCGGTTCTACTCTTGAAACCTCTTTAGTTTCAGGTACTAAATCCACACATAATTCTGATAAAATAACATCATCATCGTCATCTGAAGCATCATCATTATCTTCTCCTTCAGAATCCACACATTACAAAGTCAAAACTTCAGTTCAAGACATAACAGAAACTATTTCATATCAAAGTGGAACAAAAAGTGGATACTTGACAAAAACCCTTCATTCCACCACTGTCTACACTTTGTTTAATGAATCTTCTGGTGCAAACAATTTACATCAACTTGGTAATCAAAATAATATTAGACAATATGCACTTCCAATTGCAGCAGCAGGTGTAGCTTTGATCATGGCTTGAGAAACTTGCATTGGTATTTATAAATAGGTGTATAATTAGTTTTAATACTATCTAATAATTAAAAAGTAGTTTGTAGTCTTAAACCCAGTTAATGTTACTGAGTTACTTCACAGTTTATTATTCTTCATATGTTTATTGATCATTTAAAAAAAGCTGTGAGATGTTGTAGAATAAAATTGATATCAGTACTGTGATATTTCTCCCACTAACGTCGTTGGATAATAATTGTGTCAAAAATTCAAATAATATTAATTCAATATACCATCAAACTCTTATATATACGGTATAAATTACAAAGTACGAGTCCATAATCTTCATAAATATAAGAATGAAATGAAGATTAATATAAAAACGCAAAGGTATTCAAAATATACAGATCTTGTTTTGCAGAAATCTTTTATGAAAACATGATTCAATATGAGACAAATTATAATATACGTTATTGCAACAAACTCATTATATTTATATTTTCTGGAGGTACACTAAGTACTTATAGATTTGTTACAGACAGTTTATATCTATATATTTTTCATCATAAAATTACAGCGTTGATTAAGATTCTTTACAATAGCTAGTACTGATGACCACTAATTCAAGATTATTATATTATATTATATTATATTATATTATATTACATATATTTCAACAGTAATCAATAAATATATTTATAATAAGCTCAAATAATTATATAAACTAGCTAGAGTTAATATTTAATATACTCGACTAATTAAATGTTAAAATTCAAATCATTTCAATTTACTAGTTTAGTATTTACTTGTTCTGGAAACATAACCCGGTCTAACGCTTGTATGGAAATTTCTTTAAAATCTGTACAATTTGAAAGTTGGGAAAGGTACTTTTAAAGAAAAAAAATATTTGAAAAATTGAAATAAAAGTGGATTTAGATTAAAAAGATATAGAATTAGTGAATTAACTGGTTTTGGTTTGCTGTTTTGAAAAGTATTTTGTACTGTGTCAACGACAAGGATTATATCGGAAAACTGCTCTCAACTTTTGAAGGCTCCAATCACTCATTTCCATTCATCAGAACTTAATTTCAACTCATTTTTTATTTGCTACCACCAACAACTACTCCACATTTCGAATAAAATGGTTCTTTGGTTTAAAAAATTGCACAACTATGATTTTAATTTTGAAACTGTCACCATGGCTTTTTTTAACAAATATCCAAACCCATATTCTTCTCATGTTCAATCAGTAGACACAATTGAAAGATATATTAAAGATGGTCAACTGTATACAACAAGATTAATTAAAAAAAATGGGAAACTACCAAAATGGGTGCGTCCGTTTTTAGGGAAAATATCACATACTTGGATCATTGAAAAAACTGTTTTAAATCCTCAAACTAGAACTTTAAAATCTTATACTAGAAATTTAGACCATACATTGATTATGAGAGTGGAAGAATATACAACCTATCAATATCATGAAAGTGAAGACAAGACAACGGTTTTATATAACGTTAAATTCTCTTCTAGATTCAAAGGTTTTGGAGTTAAAGAAAGAATTGAAGCTTGGTCTCATAATAGATTTAAAGAA
>JAJLVW010000077.1:28567-43603 GCA_030570535.1 Starmera pachycereana
TTTTTTTTTTTTTTTTGTTTTGTTTTATTCATAGACCAGATCTTAAAACACTGAGGTTTACATATATATTATCTCAAATAGTCAATAGAAATAACAACTACATATTTCAATTCATAATCTCATTAATTATTTATAATCAAACCCATAAAACTCGTAGATAATCACGCAAAATTCAAATCCCATCCTAATTTTTTAACGATTTCATACCAATCAACACATTTTGTTCCATTTGGATCAGTCAACCAAACTTGTTCCATGATCAATTTGACTTTCAAAACGTTTTTAAAAGTATAACGAGTCATTAAATCTTCGAATCTTTGTAACATTGAATCTCGATCTTTTTTATTAATACAATTCATTCCAGCTATAAATAATGGGAAGCATAGGGAACTTTCAACATATGATTTCAACACAATATCAAGACATTTCAACAACTCATATAGAATAAACTGTGATTCTAATGATGAAGGGTTCAATCGTAGCACAGATTGTCTCAAATGTAATTTGGCAGTTAATTGAAATAATTCAAACAAAGTTAATTGGATTTCTAAATCTTCAGAAGTAAATAATTCTAAGAAAATTAGATCTGGTTTAGAATTGTTGATTTTATTTTCTAGTTGTGATGATTCTTTCATAATCTCCATCAAAGAATTGTAGGTATCATGATCATTAAAATGTGTAATAACTCTTTCATCAATTTGTAATAAAGTTTTAGCCTTCAATGCCAATGTAGAAATCTCCCCAATGATATTAAACAACGGTTTAACAATCCCTTGTAACGGATCTAATTCTCTATATTTCATTTGATCATTTAAATATTCATCATAATCTTGAGTTGGAAAATAAGTTCCTCTTTCACTAGTTGAACTAGCCAAAACATCATGATAAATAAAACTTGAAATTAACCATTGTCTATCTCTATCATTTTTGAAGTTTTTTAGGCCTCCATTATCACGAATTAATTTTGCAGACCAATTTAAATAAATTGGCCATTTTTTTACATCACCTTTACAAATTTCTGCACCACAAAGAATTAATAAGTTTGCTAAAAGTTGAATCACATCATTTTCTGAAGATATTGGTGTTGAATGAATATAATCAAGTGTTTTCACTATATATTTATTACCTTCATTTTCTAAATCTCCACCAATATAAAACGCAGACCAAGCAATTATACTATATAAAATACCTGGATTTGAAACTGCCATTGGTAAAAAAACTTTTCTATAATGGTTTGATTCTGGTGGAGCAATTGACATTATTCCTGATAATCTATGTTGATAATAATCGTATAATCTTATACCAATGGAATCAAGACCAAAGGTATTAGAAATTGGTGATTTTGGAATATGTAATGTAAAATCATTATATATGTCTCTTGGTAAAGAAGACGTATCAATCAATTCAAAATCTATTGGTGTATTTTCTTGATGTGTTTGACTAGACGCTGCTATTAAACTGCCATTAAAATTTTGTGAATGATTTTCACTGAGAACTTCTGAAATTTTAGATGAATTATTTCTAATGTTTGATTCAAAAATATCATTGAACTCAAACAAGTTATCTGCTGTAAGATCAAATAATTCATGAGAAGTATCACTAGCTAATATTGATTGTTTTTCGCTGCTAATGGAATTGCTAGTGTTTGTTATTTTGAGCAAATTTGAAGTGATAGGCGTATTTGGTAATCTTTCTTCAATCATTGGATTAGAATTTGTTTCATCAATTGTAAAACTATTGGTATCATTTTCTGCAATATCTTTTTGAATTAATTTAGATTTTTTCATGTTGATATATTGTTTTCTCTTCAGTTTAGATTCGTTTTCAACACTTTCAACCTGCCTTTTCAACTCTCTTATTTTTTCAGTTGTCATTTCATCGGTTGCCCAAACACAGTTTTTACCCAGTCTTTCACAATCAGAACAGATAGGACGTTCTTCAGAACATCTTTTCCTCCTTATTTTACATGTAATACAGCCCTGTCTTGATTTTTTTTTAGGAATATGATTGTTGAAGAAATTTGAATCTAATGTCTTTGTTGAGTCCAGTTTTTGGACTGAAAGCGTACTTAATCCAACAGGAGAAGATGGGCTTGCTGATAGGTTGATTCTGGAACTGGGTTTTTTGGTATCAAATGTGACCAACATAGGTTAAGTGTTTATGGAATGATAATGAATGTTGATTAAATATTTGCGTTGTTTGAGCCAGGAAAAAGAGTAGCTGTACTTGAAAAAAGGTTTAGTGCAATGTTTGTGTTGAAGATTAGCACAAGGATTGTTGTGTGTTCAGTAGAAGCAGGATCTGTGATCTCAACATCCATTACTTTATTCAAAAAATCGCGGGACACCTCAAGTGACTTTGACAGTTTGACCTTAAAAGATAATGAAAATATTCAGTTTGGGAACAATTACTAAATTTAGATTTTGATCACGTGAAATAGCAGATGACTAAAAAAACCTGAACTCATCACACAACTGGCTAGAGAAGTGAACTCTGGACATTGTGAGTTAATAGAATTGAAGATTATTTGAATAATCCAAGCAATATGATCACAAACATCAAATAAACAACCCATTCACCAAAGCATTCTTGTAATAATTATAGTCAATGAAGAGGATATTCAGTAGATATGTTCTCAGTTATCAAACAACTAGACATTAATATGTTTAAAAATTAAAGTATGCAAAATATTTAATTTCAGCATGCGTTTGATTATAGCTGGAAAACCTTCAGGCAGCACTGAGCAGGCTCCATATTCTTGCGGTTTGTAGAGTGCAATTTATATCTATTAAAATAATTATGTTTTTCTGGTGAGCTGAATGGTATGTGTAACACAAAGGTGGGAATCCTCTGCTTAAGAGCTTCATTTTCCAGGCCGTGTCCTCTTGGTAACATTGAAACTCAGCGGTTTCTTGATCTTTTGAAATTAGCAGCTGCATCTCACAGGAACAATCCTGTGATCAAAAGTTACCTTAATAATTGAAATTTGAAACTGTCAATCAAAATAGTTGTTTATCGAAGGGAGTCGACCTCCATCAAATGTCTAAACTATCAATGTTTATTCAGTATTTTTCACTTTGTGCGCAAGTATCTAAACTTTTTTTTTCCTTCTCATAACAGCCTTTGCGCGCATTTGAAAAGAAGGTCCAGTTGATATTCGATAAGGTGAAAATGATCAGGCACCGTTGTTATGAGTCCACAATTATAATATATTGTAAATTCAAGACAAAACAAATGCAGATATCTGATATTATGAAAAAAGGAACAAATTAAACTGATAGCTGTGCATTTGATCACTGATGGAAGTGAACAGCTACTTAATATAACTAGTAATTTTTTATTCATTTGAGTGAGAATATAAAAAATTATATATTATGACGTAGTTGATCAGAAAAAAAACATAAACTAACTGTCAAAAACACATACTGAGATTGATAAGAAGTATTTGTTTATCAGAAGATGATTTTACTCACCCATCCTTCTTTCAATTCAAATCTTTTCTCTGATCTACGGAAATAATGGGGAACTAAATAAATTTATTCCAAACAATGACAGTAGTAGTGGTTGTATGATCATGGGAAGGAAGAGGTGGTTCATGTAACCAGATTTCATATAGCTGAGAAACAAGATATTGATTAAATTCTGAAGAAGTGATGGAGCTGGTTGTCTTTTGGATTACTGTTTTGAGTGATTGTTGGAATTGTTGGGATGTTAAAAGACCTTCTTGAGGGATTGAGGAAGCACCAAAATGTTGCGGTTTAGCACTGGTTATGGTAAGGCTGGTGTGCTAAATACAACAGAAGAAGTATGTGGTAAGGTAACTCTAATGAGTGGTCAACATTATTGAACTATACAATTGTAGGAGACTTTCAAGCCTTTAAATAGTTCTCTAATAATCTCATATGATAGCTTGAATATAGAACCAAATAATCTCTAATCTTCTATGAAGGAAACTTGCAGTGAAGTCAATGCAAGATTAGTAGAAGTTTCTGTAATAGTAAAAGTCTATCCTAGAAGATGAAGTCGTAAGCTTCTGGAGATTTCCAAACTAAATAATCAATATAATATTGAAAGTAATAAATTGATGAATAATAACTGAATAATAATAACTGTACAGTAATAACTATACAGTAATAACTATACAGTAATAACTATACAGTAATAACTGTACACTCCTGAGAGTCCTTAAACCTGAAACCTGATACTTAATGGATGAAACATCAAACGGATCTTACCACAACCAGTCAACTCCTGGTTAACGACCGTTTAAGATATGCATTCAAAAGTGTTTCGCACTAATTAAAGCTTAGCCTTTGGTTCTGCCAAATTGGAGTCGATATAACTCCAGCTTCATCATACAGGTGTCATTTCACTTCTTCCAGTTACAATAATTCAATTTTTGCAAACCAAACTCTTATTCAATCACAAAAAGAATAAATGCAAAGTACTCCTTAAAAAGAAGGTCCACCACATTATGATCTTGTTCTCCAAGTGTCTTTTTTCCAGATTTATGGGCTGTAGTCTGTTACTTTCAAAAGTTTAAACGTAAGAGCATGTTTTGATGATTGATTTCAGAATCTCAGGCGTTGGTGAGTCGTGAGTCGTGACTGTACATAGATGATAGTAGAATCGTAAATACTACATAGTACATACTACACAGTGCACACCGTCGTCATCTGACATATGTGTTACAAATTCCACAGTTCTGATTGGCCTGCGTTATCAGTGTTGGAGAAGCAGATCATACTGCATGCAACATGGGGTTGGAAAAGGGACACATTTTAATATTTACTATTTACCATTGCTACAGAACTATTAGACACACATTGTGAGTAGAACAGTCAGAACCACCACCATATTTACTCTATAGCACATGAATGTCTATGTAAAGTCGACTGAGTAACAGCAGATTTTTTCTTCGAGTAAAACAGCGCCAAAAATGGCTGTAAACAGCCCCCAAAGTAACACCACTGTTAAAGGAGTGCATAGTCTCCTCTTTCTCCTTCTGCCTGCCTAGCTAACAAAACTTTTTTCTCAGCCCATTGCTAGACTGCCTGTCCTACCACTTTTTTCTTGTCTAGACAGAACCACGGTTATAAGCACTCCAATCATCCGCCTGAACTACAAGCAGAATTAATGAAAAATGCGATAAGCTGGCTGGAAACTTATATAAAAAGGTTCACCGTTCCACTGACCTTCGAAATTTCTCCCTAAGTGATATCTAACGTAAACAACAATATCAACAACAAATGTCATCTGCAGGCGGATTTTCTGACTTTGTCGCTGATGACGACTATGTTGTCTCACAAAATATCTACAACTATGATGAAACTAAAGAAAACAAATCTTGGGCCTCTGCTCTACCTGTAAAGAAAGGTCTTTATGATCCTGATTTAGAGAAAGATGCATGTGGTGTTGGTTTTGTTTGTAACATTAAAGGTGAAGCCTCTCATAAAATCATAAGTGATGCCAAATATCTACTTTGCAATATGGCTCATAGAGGTGCAGTTTCTGCTGATGGGAATGGTGATGGTGCCGGTATCTTGATGTCAATTGGTCATAACTTTTTCAAAAAAGAGTTCAAATATTTGTGCGACTTGGATTTACCACCAGCTAATCAATATGCTATTGGAAATATCTTTTTCAAAAAAGATGAATCGATTTTGAATCAATCAAAACAAACTTTTGAGCATTTAGCCAAACAATTAGGTTTGACTGTTTTAGGTTGGAGACCTGTTCCACATGATTCATCAATATTGGGCTCTGCTGCTTTATCAAGAGAGCCTTTGATTTTACAACCAATCATTGTTTTAACTGAACTATTACACAACATTTCTTTATCACCTGAAGAATTTGAGAATCTCTATGAAAAAAAATTAGAAAAACAATTATACATTCTAAGAAAACAAGCTACAACTAGTATTGGGCTACAAAACTGGTTCTACGTTTGCTCATTATCGAACAAAATAATTGTTTATAAAGGCCAATTAACACCTGCTCAAGTTTACCAATATTACTATGATTTAAGTAATGTTGACTATGAATGTTATTTTGCTTTGGTCCATTCAAGATTTTCAACAAATACGTTCCCATCGTGGGATAGAGCTCAACCATTAAGATGGGTCGCTCACAATGGTGAAATTAACACTTTAAGAGGTAATAAAAATTGGATGAGAGCTAGAGAAGGTATAATGGAGTCAGATTTATTTGGTGAAGAGTTGGATAAATTATATCCAATCATTGAAGAAGGTGGTTCTGATTCTGCTGCCGTTGATAACGTTCTAGAGTTATTGGTTGTGAACGGTGTTTTATCATTACCGGAAGCTGTGATGATGTTAGCTCCTGAAGCTTGGGAAAATGATTCAACAATGGACTCAAAGAAAAAGGCCTTTTACCAATGGGCAGCTTGTTTGATGGAACCATGGGATGGTCCAATGTTATTAGCATTCACCGATGGTAGATACGTTGGCGCAACTTTGGATCGTAATGGTTTAAGACCTTGTCGTTACTACGTTACTACTGATGGTAGAATGATTTGTGGCTCTGAAGTTGGTGTTATTCCAATCAGTAATGATTTGATCATTGAAAAAGGTCGTTTAGAACCTGGCCATATGTTATTGGTTGATACAAAAGAAGGCTTAATTGTTGATGATACTCAACTAAAAACCAAAATCTCATCAAAAGTTGACTTTAAATCTTGGATTTCCAAAATTATCAAGTTTGAAGATTTATACAGCAAATTTGAAAATAAATCAATTGAAATTGAAGAGTCCTTTGATTTAGATGATGAAATCACCACTCAAAATGATAAAAGACTACTAGCTTTAGGTTATACCTATGAACAGTTAACTTTATTATTGGTTCCAATGGCCACTCAAGGTGCCGAAGCTTTAGGCTCAATGGGTAATGATTCTGCTTTAGCTTGTTTAAATGATTCACCAGTTTTGCTATATGAATATTTCAGAGAATTATTTGCTCAAGTCACCAATCCTCCTATTGATCCAATTAGAGAATCAAAAGGTATGTCTTTACAATGTCTTGTTGGTCCTCAAGGTAATCTTTTGGAAAAAAATGCAAATCAATGTAATAGATTGTTATTAGAAACACCAATTTTGGATGTTAGGGAGTTTAGTTCTTTGAAAAACATTTCAAAAATTATGCCATCTTGGACATCTGCAACTATTGATATTACATTTCCTAAATGTGAAGGTTTATTAGGTTACGTTAATACAATTGAAAGAATTACCAAAGAAGCTTCAGATGCTATTTTAGAGGACCACCAAATCATTTTCATTTCCGATAGAAATTTGAGTAAAGAGAGAGTCTCAATTTCCTCCTTAATGGCTATTGGTGCAATTCATCATCACTTGATTCGTCAAAAACAACGTTCCAAAGTTGCCTTAGTTCTAGAAACTGGTGAAGCTAGAGAAGTTCATCATTTCTGTGTTTTATTAGGTTATGGAGCTGATGCTATCTTCCCATACTTGGCAATGGAAACTTTAGTTAGACTAAATCGTGAAGGTTTACTAAAACAAGATATCACTGATGAACAAATTGTTAAAAACTATAAAAAGTCTGTTGGAAGTGGTGTCATGAAAGTCATGTCCAAAATGGGTATTTCTACCTTAGCTTCTTATAAAGGTGCTCAAATTTTTGAAGCCTTAGGTATCGATAACTCTGTAATTGATGTTTGTTTCAATGGGACTGCTTCAAGAATTAGAGGTGTTACTTTTGAATACATTGCTCAAGATGCTTTTTCTCTACATGAACGTGGTTTTCCAGAAAGAGAAACTGTTGTTCCACAAGGTTTACCAGAAAGTGGTGAATATCACTGGAGAGATGGTGGTCCAAAACATGTTAATGATCCTACCGCCATTGCAAGTTTACAAGATGCTGTTCGTAATAAAAATGAACACGCTTTTGAAGTTTATTGCAAAAAAGAATATGAAGCAATCAGAGAATGTACTCTTAGAGGTTTATTAGATTTGGATTATGAGAATTCTACTGAAATTCCAATTGATCAAGTTGAGCCATGGACTGAAATTGTCCGTAGATTCTGTACTGGTGCCATGTCTTATGGTTCTATTTCCATGGAAGCCCATTCTACTTTAGCTGTTGCTATGAATAGATTGAATGCCAAATCAAACTGTGGTGAAGGTGGTGAAGATGCTGAACGTTCTATTGTTCATGCTAATGGTGATACCATGAGATCTGCTATTAAACAAGTCGCTTCTGGTAGATTCGGGGTCACTTCTTTCTATTTGTCAGATGCAGATGAGATTCAAATCAAAATGGCTCAAGGTGCTAAACCAGGGGAAGGTGGTACTTTGGAAAAATCGAAAGTTATTGGTGGTATTGCGAAAACTAGAATGGTTCCAGAAGGTGTTACTTTAGAATCACCATTCCCTCATCATGATATTTATTCCATTGAGGATTTGAAAGAATTAATTTATGACTTGAAATGTTCAAACCCAAGAGCTGGTATTTCTGTTAAGTTAGTGTCAGAAGTCGGTGTTGGTATCATTGCTTCTGGTGTTGCAAAAGCTAAAGCCGACCATATTTTGATTTCTGGTCATGATGGTGGTACCGGTGCTGCTAAATGGACCGGTATTAAATATGCAGGTTTACCATGGGAATTAGGTTTAGCTGAAGCCCATCAAACTTTAGTTTTGAATGATTTAAGAGCTAACGTTGTTTTACAAACTGATGGTCAAATTAGAACTGCTTTTGATGTTGCAGTTGCAATTTTATTAGGTGCTGAAAGTTTTACTTTAGCTACCATTCCATTGATTGCATTAGGCTGTATTATGATGAGAAAATGCCATTTGAATACTTGTCCAGTAGGTGTTGCTACTCAAGATCCTGAACTAAGAGCCAAATTTAAAGGTGCACCAGAACATGTCATCAATTTCTTCTATTATTTAGTTAATGATTTAAGAAAGGTTATGGCCAAATTGGGCTTCAGAACAGTTGATGAAATGGTTGGTCGTTCAGAAAAATTGAAACTTAGAGAAGATAGATCAATCAAAACTTGTAACATTGATTTATCACCGATTTTAACTCCAGCTCATTCAATTAGACCAGGTGTTCCAACTAAATTTGTTAAGAAACAAGATCATAGATTACACGTCAGATTGGACAACAAATTGATTGATGAAGCAGAAATCACTTTAGATAAAGGTTTACCAGTTACTATTGATTGTAACATCACTAATACTGATCGTGCTTTGGGTTCCACGTTATCATATCGTATTTCCAAGAAATTTGGTGAAAAAGGTTTACCACAAGATACTGTTGTTGTCAATATTAAAGGTTCAGCAGGTCAATCATTTGGTGCATTTTTGGCTCCCGGTATTACTTTTAATTTAGAAGGTGATGCAAATGATTATGTTGGTAAAGGGTTAAGCGGTGGTAGATTAATCATCAAACCACCAGCAAACTCCAAGTTTAAATCTTATGAAAACGTTATCGTTGGTAATACCTGTTTTTATGGTGCAACTTCTGGTCATGCTTTCATTAGTGGTGCAGCTGGCGAAAGATTTGCTGTTCGTAATTCTGGTGCAACTATTGTTGTTGAAAAAATCAAAGGTAATAATGCTTTTGAGTATATGACTGGTGGCCGTGCAGTTATTCTGTCTCAAATGGAATCTCATAATGCATTTGCTGGTGCATCTGGTGGTATTATTTACATTTTAACCTCAGATTTCAAAGAGTTTAGTTCAAGAATCAATCATGATACTATTGAATTATCAAGTTTAAGTGATCCAGTTGAAATTGCGTTTGTCAAAGGTCTAATTGAAGAACATCAACATTACACTGGTTCTGAATTAGCTGAACGTATCTTGAAGAACTTTAATCATTATTTAACAAGATTTGTTAAAGTTTTACCATTAGATTATAAAAGAGTTTTAGAAACTGAAAAAGTTAAGTTAGCTAAGATGAAAAAACAAGAAATTCAAAAATACCTTAAATCTTTTAATAATCTAGATCCAGAATCAGATGTTACTAATGGCGAAGTTAAAAAAAATCAAAGGCGTCCATCTGTGTCCATTAGATCAACAGTTTTTGAACCAAAAGTTATGGATTTGGAAGATTCAGTTAAAGATTTAACTTTTGAAAATAAAAAAGTTGAAAAATTAGATAAAGTTCGTGGATTCATGAAGTATAAACAGAAACATGAAATTTATAGATCAACTAAAACCAGACTGAAAGATTGGAAAGAATTATCTAAAGCAATATCTAAAAAAGATGCTACTGAACAAACTGCTCGTTGTACTGATTGTGGTATTCCATGGTGTAGTAGTGATACAGGTTGTCCAATCTCAAATGTTATTCCAAAATTCAATGATTTAGTTTTCAATAATCAATGGAAAGCTGCATTAGATAAATTATCAGAAACTAATAATTTCCCAGAGTTCACTGGTAGAGTTTGTCCAGCTCCATGTCAAGGAGCATGTACATTAGGAATTATTGATGATCCAGTTGGAATCAAATCAATTGAGCGTTTAATTATTGATAATGCATTTGAAAATGGTTGGATTGTTCCTAAACCACCAAAAAACCGTTCTGGTAAGGAAATTGCCATTATTGGTTCAGGACCAGCAGGTTTAGCATGTGCTGATCAATTGAATAAAGCAGGTCATTTGGTTACAGTTTATGAAAGATCGGATAGAGCAGGTGGGTTATTAATGTATGGTATTCCAAATATGAAATTGGATAAACAAATTGTTGAACGTCGTACTAAATTGTTAGAAGCAGAAGGTGTTATTATTAAATGTAATCATGAAATTGATGATATTAGTGAATTACAAGAAAAAAATGATGCTGTTGTTTTGGCAATTGGTTCAACTATTCCAAGAGATTTGAAGATTCCAGGACGTGATTTGAAAAACATTGATTTTGCAATGACATTATTGAAAAATAATACTCAAGCATTATTAGATGATTATTTACCAAATATCCGTGAAAAGCTACAAGGTAAAAATGTTATTGTTATTGGTGGTGGTGATACAGGTAATGATTGTATTGGTACTGCGGCAAGACATGGTGCTAAAAACATTGTTAATTTTGAATTATTACCAAAACCACCAATGGAACGTTCAAGAGATAATCCATGGCCACAATGGCCAAGAGTGTTTAGAATTGACTATGGACACTCTGAAGTTAAAGATAATTTTGGTAAAGATCCTCGTGAATATTGTATTTTATCAAAAGAATTTATTGGCAATGATGAGGGTGAAGTTAAAGCAATTCGTACAGTTAGAGTTGAATGGAAGAAATCAGATAGTGGTGTTTGGCAGATGAATGAAATTCCAAATAGTGAAGAAATTTTTGAAGCAGATGTTGTTTTATTATCAATGGGTTTTATTGGACCAGAAATTTCAGAGATGAATATAAAGAAAACACCAAGAGGTACTATTCCAACAGTTAAAGATTCAAGTTATTTGTATCAAGACAATATTTTCACAGCAGGAGATTGTAGAAGAGGTCAATCATTAATTGTTTGGGGTATTCAAGAAGGTAGACAATGTGCCAGGGAAGTTGATATGTTTTTGGAAGGAAATTCTAGATTACCAGGTAATGGTGGTATTCAAAAAAGAGATTTCAAATTATTGGAAGATTTAGCCAATAGTATTTAAAAATGTTATTTATTTATTTAATTTATTTATTTATTTATTTAATTTTGTTGTTATATTTATTATTATTATTTATTATATTATCAATTCATGTTTTGTTGTACTTATAACTTGAAAATGTAGTGAATTATATTATCATTATCATTAATTAAAATCGTCTTAATTATACAAAAATTAGGGCTAGTCTCTTGAAAACAGTTTTTTTGCTTTTTTCATGAAACCAACTGTAAGAGGATTAGTATTTGAATTATTCATTGAATTACTTCTTTCCTTTTTATGACCATCTTTTGATAGAGCATCAGTGGAAGTGTTATTTCTGCTATTTTTTGGACTAATCATATTACCAAAGCCACCTCTACCTATACTTAAATTTTGCTGAGAATTTGATTGATCAATTGGAGCAATGAAATCTTCTTCCACTGGATCGACATCTTGTAATTTTCTTGATAATTTTGGATCATTGTTTTTTACCATATTACCAGCCCCACCACGTCCTGTTGAAAAAACAGGAGTTAGCAAATTTGGAGTTTGAGAACCTTGTGGGATCAAATTTGGCTGTGGCTGTTGTTCTGAGGAAGCTATGTTACCTGCCCCACCTCTACCGGTAGCAAAATAGTGTTTACCCATTATGTTCTTGTTGATATTAATGTTGGTTTTGTAAGTGAAGTGGGAAATTGAATGGATTTCAAAGAAGTAGAAATGCAATAAGTGGTAATTTTATTGTAATTAATTAATTTATGATATTGCAAGTTTGTAACTTCAATTTTCAAAACATTTCTTGTTTTTTTTTTATGTCACGACTTACGGCATTAGTTTTTGTTAAGATAAAATTGGCACATGATCAGTCAGGTGACTAAGCTGAGCTGCAAAAAAAAAAAAAAAAGAAAGAAAATTTACCGAATGGGGAAAGAAAGGAAAATGTCCCAAATTTTTTATCAAAATTTTCATTTCAATTTTAAATTTTAATTATTACAATCAGAGACAAAGAAGATCAGCAGTTTTAATGAAGTTTGAGTAATGCACAAACCAGGAAAAATAATTTTAACAATAAAAATGGTTCAATACAAGCAGAACTAGTATTGAAAACGTTTGATTTCATACAAAATAATATAAGAAAAACAAACTTCAATGTCTGGACAGTGGACAGTGGATGGTGAACTCCAAGTGTGGAGTTTGAATATATAGTAACAAAAATGAACAGTTTTTAGACTATTAAAAGCCGTCGAAGAAATGTGCCCTTTTAGTTCAGTGTTATTTTCCTGGGACGATCACTGATGATCAACGTCTTCCCGGAAGATACGAATGAAATCATATCAATAATTCAAATGTGATTTTTAAATTTCAATCCAACTGAAGATCCGATTGAGATAATATATAGTATACTTAATGCTTATCACTGTATATACTTATATGAGATTTAATTATGGGCGACGCATCTTACTCCTGAGTCCTGAGTCCTTAATATATAATATTAAAACTCAAGTGCCAATTCGACTCGACGATATTATATATTTTAACTTAAGCTGATTTATAAAGCTCACGGGACACAATAATTATAATATCAATTGATGGAGCAATATTATGGCAGTTTAACAATTAATTGGTCATTGGATTGATATGAAAATTCAAAGGTGGAAAGTTCAAAAATTACAGGTCAAAAATGGTCAATGATCACCAAAATGGTGTACACTCTGAAGTTTGAACAAACCTCAAAACCATCTTATTAGTGATCACTGATGATGTTTACGGTTGACCCCTGGGCCCTATCTATATCTCTACACCACTATACCACGACTTTCAGTTAGAATATTGAAGTTGTTTACTGTAATTAAGGGTATTTAGTTTATAGAATACACAATATCGCATTCTTAGATATTTAATCCATACATTAGATATCAACTGTTAACAGTTTTAAATAAAGCCTATAGCCCCCTCCCCTCTCCATATTCCTAATATTAGAGACCTGGTCCCACATTCCTTTACGAACAATTCTCAAATCAATTGTAGAGTGCGATAACGGTTTTTGTTTTGATCAATAAATTTATTAATGCCTTGAATTTTTGAAGAATATCAAATTATATTTTTTATAATTACAGCTAGCTTTGATTCTAATTTCCAAAACGGTCAAACCTGAGACATTTTTGAATTTATATATGAAGTTTAAACAAAAAAGCTAAAATTTAAAGTTTATAACTGACGTTGACTGTTAATGAAATTAATGCAGCCTGAATATAATTAAATATATAATCGAAGAATATTGAAGGTCCTCTTATATCCCGAAATTATCTTTCAAGAATTATTATGATTCAGATTAAATGAAAAATCTAAATCAAATATATTTTGATCATCGCCTTATCCTTTATTGATAAGTCTAGGACAAATGATTTGATTGATTTTCACGCTTCATGCTTTAAAGGTTATACATATGTAAACTGTAATTACATAAAAATATGTTTTGTAGCGTTTGTTTCTTTAAAACAGGATGACTTTATAATGATTTAAGATCCGCTCTACTCTGTAAGTTGTAAGTTGAATCTTGATCAATAAAGTCATTTGGACATTCCTGTCATGAAGTTACCTATAAACATATGCAATTACCCGTTACATTATTCTAGAATCCGGGCTATAAAATATACTACATTATTTGCCATTCATCTCTACTACAACTAATAATATATGGATCAAAATTACGCAAACTCCTGTAGTGTAATCCTCATACATTCCAGAAGTTATCACAGATTAGTCGTGTTTTTTTTTTTTTTTTTTTTTTTTGTGTATAAAACACACTGCTTAATGCTCATATTATTATAAAAGAATTGAGATTAATGAGAATCTGCAAGATCTTTAATTGAAGTAAAATCAAAAGTTTTAGATTCATAACAGTTTTAGCCAATGTTTTGATAAATATGGTTTTATAAATCACAAAAAACAATATAATACAGAGAACAAATGTCATATTTCAATTCATGATGAAAGGGCCGTACAGCGCCGGTGAATCGTGATTCAAAAATTTGAAAGAACTCAGAAATGAACAAGACAATTTATGGAAGGTTTTTTTATTATAACTTCTAGTCTCTAGATTCTAGAAGCTCTTTATATTCCGAAAATTCACCTCAAAACAGTATGTACAATATACGACAGACAACTCACGAGTCCTAGTCTCTAAAGTTTTTCAATTCATTACTTCAAGGTCATTGTTTAATTTGATCTTGAGCTTCAAACCAAGGATCCAATTGTTCATCTTCAAGAGTAAATGCCAGTAACAATATTAAGAAAATATTAATGACATTAATGATTGCATTGTGATAACCAAACAGTTACCCGACTAAACAGGGTAGCCAGATTTGGAAACAAATTTAATGAAAATTAAATATTATTTTGTTCAAAATTAATATTCAAT
>JAJLVW010000077.1:43703-56004 GCA_030570535.1 Starmera pachycereana
TTTTTTTTTTTTTTTTTTTTTTTTTTTTCAAGTTGATCATGAAGAGATTGAAAGACTTCATAAAAGATTTATGAAATTAGATAAAGATAGCAATGGTACCATTTCTAAGGAAGAATTTCTTGCCATTCCAGGAGTAGCAGGGAACCCATTAGCCGGAAGATTATTGGGAGCATTTGATAAAGATGGAAGTGGAGATGTTGATTTCCAGGAGTTTATTACAGGATTAAGTGTTTTCAGTGGGAAAGGATTGAAAGAGGATAAATTAAAATTTGCATTTGAAATTTATGATATTGATAAGGATGGATATATTAGTAATGGTGAATTGTATATTGTTTTGAAGATGATGGTTGGTAGTAATTTGAATACAGTGCAATTACAACAGATTGTGGATAGAACAATTATGGAGAATGATGTTGATGGGGATGGAAGACTGGATTTTAATGAGTTTAAGAGGGCCGTTGAAGGAACTGGAATTGCGAAAAGCTTGACACTACAGAGTATATAATGGAATAACGAGTTAATGAACATTCACTTTAAGTTATGAAGATGCATGTTTTGAAATCACGTGTACTGTCACGTGACTCAACGGTAATTTCAGCTTTCTTGAAACTACCGTAATTTGTAAACTAAAGATTCAAAAGACAGTCATTAGCGAGAGAAGAGCAGCATGTTTTTAAGAAAGATCAACGTTGTCAATTGATTTTTGACGCTGTTAAACATTAATGTGTGATTGATTAATTGTCCTGATGGAGGAGATTCGAGAATGTGATATTATCTAGATTCCTGAATCCTAGTACAGTGGTGTACACCTAGCTACTACCCAGTAACTCAATCGAAATTCGATTATAAATCAAAGAATAAATCTTGACTACTGCTCACTACTAGTACTGACTGACACAAAAGACAGACAATATACAAGTCGACACAACAATGGACATTAATCAAGATTCAATGCGCATGCAAGATGATGCAGGGACAAATGTTAGAGATGGACAAGAAGATTTTTCAAAAATCAGACCAGACAATGGACAGTCGGGCGCAGAGTTCACTGAAGTCTGAGACAAGTCAATTATTCCGCTGTCAGGCCGCACTGCACAGCAGGATGCAGCATCGTTTGTCTATTAGTGACATGTCCTAATTTAACTTGTTCTTCCATTTATCTGTGCAGTGTGGCGCACTTCTTTCTTGATAATGGTTGAACAAAGGTTGACTAGAATACTGGACTATTAGGTAGAGTATATAACGTCTATCAAGAGACAATTCTGTTTCGCAACTAATGCATGAGAACAAATCTACCAACACAACAGCAGTTCTAGCTTCTACCGTAAAATTCAAAACATGATAAAGCCAAATGTCAGACAAATGTGCGGGCTGACGCACACGGCAGCAGAAACAAAGATGCCATCACTTCAACAATCATAATTCCAGATCCTCCATATAAAAATATAAATCTGCTCTTTCTTGTATCAACCAAACAGTGAACTCAACCTTGCACACAGTCCATTGCACAGTGCAAACAGCGCTCCACACCATTAACCAGCTATACAGCACACGCTCTTCCACTTTCCTTATCCACACACAAACACCAGTCCTTGCAAGCGGTAACCTCAACTATCCTCATATTTCATTCAGTATCGATATAATTGCAAATTTCACAGTTTCTGGCAGTGGAATGAAACATATTGACTTTGCATTTCTTCATAGCTCGCTTTCATGGCAAACACTGGCAACAGTCCACAACAGCCAACCACAAGCGATAAGAACAATCAACCAACCATTGTCAATAATACCAATTTTATTCCAAACACTAACACTAGTATAATTTCAAGTGTCAAGATCCCAGACATTGAACATCCCCAATTTATAACATCTTCAAACAAACTACCCAAAATTTCTTACAATCAACTTACCCCAAACTTAGTTAATAATAATAGTAACAATGAAGAAGAAAAGAATCAAATCATCCCATCAACAAAATCTTATTCCTTAACTGATTTACATCATTTGAACAAAAATATACAACACTACCACATACAAAAAGCTTTAGATGATAATCATGTCAATAATCACAGGATCAATGATAATAATAATCCAGCTAAATTAATCCAATATAATAATAAAATGTTGTTAAGAAACAGATTTTTATCTTCACCTTTTATTTATAACAACATATCGGACGATTTTACAGATTCAACTACAAGTCCAATCACAGGCAATGATTGTCAATTGAACTCCGATCTTGAAGATGATATTGGTTCTGATATGGCTCAAGATGACGATTTATTAGATCCTTTAGATTCAGAGTTAACTTTAAGTGATGAAGAATTAATTGAAAAAGAATCCAAAATTTTCATTCCTGAAGGATTTCCTAGAATTTATCCTACTGGTAAAATTCCATTAAGAGTTCAAATTTTTAATGATAAGAAAATTTTTATTAATTTTTTGAAAAGACCTAAAAAAGGTTTATATTCATGTAATCATTGTCCAGAAACTTTTACAAAATTTGCTCAATTATTAGATCATATTGACACGTTTGACATTGATCGTCCTTTTAAATGTTCAAATGATAAATGTCCTTATAAAATTGTTGGTTTTAGTAAATTTAGACAATTGAAAAGGCATGAAAATACTATTCATAATGAATTTAACAAATTTAAATGTTCTGTTGAAAATTGTGATAAATCTTTTGCAAGAATGGATTTATTAAATAGACATTTTAAAACTGTTCATCAAAATATCAAATCAAGATTTAATAAAAAATTGAATGCATCTGGTGGTTTCAATAGATCTACTTCAACACCGCCACCACCACCACCACCACCATTACCATCACCATCACCTCCTGTGGCTACCACAATAACAAGTTTACAACCAAAACCAAAACCAGTAGTATCACCAAAACCTCCATCACTTCCAAGTTATGAACTTACAGAAACATCCTTTAGTAATAATTTACTCCATCCATTTTATAAACCAGTTTACAAACCTACATCCTTACCAAATATCCATAATAATCAACAAAATAATAATTTATTTAGAAAAAATTTTAATGATCGACCAAGAGTTTTATCAACTCCAAACTTACCAACAATTAGGAAAATCTCATTAAATCAAATGATTTCATCTCCATTATCATATAGTAATTCTTTCAAAAATGAATCATCATTTTCTCATTTTTCAACTCAACCAACACAACAACCGTTACCACAACAACCACCATTACTTGCCAATACTAGAGAGTCATCAACTTCCACAATTCATTCAAATCAATCTTTTTATTCAAGAAGATCAACGAATTTCTCAAAATCTTGTAATTCATCAATTTCATCAATTCAACCAATTTTTACTAAATCTTATAATGATAATAATCAATTCAATAATAAGATTGATTTATTTAAATTAAAATCTCAAAGTGAAACAAATATAACTGATTTAAAAACCGTTGATTTTTCAACTGATTCTAATTTTACTAAAAAGAAAAAAAGTATGGTTTTAGATCCTCATCAAATAAATGATTTGGGTTCACATGAAGATGAAGATCATTTAATTACCGATTATTCAACTAATATAAATGAAGGAGAAGGAGAAGGAGATGATGAAAAAGAAGAAGATGATGATTTGATTAGAAGGAAATCTTCAATTGATTTTATTTTAAACCCTTAATTTGAATTTAATTAAGGAGAGTCATGTTTATGTTTTACTTTTTTTCTTTCAATTATTGATTATATATATATATATATATATATATATTCTTTCACTTCTTCACAAATATTATATTGATATACATTACTTTAGTTATTTACAGTCATAAACTCTTAATTCATCAACAATTCTTTCATCAACAACTAATTCACTACACCATTCACTTTGTCTTTCTTTACCCTTTTCCACCCATTTAGTTGGCCAATCATTTTCTTCATCAGCAGCTAAATCTAAATCTTGCTTAATATCAAATGGTCTTGAATGATTTTCAATTAATGATACAGTTAATTCTCCATATTTTTCGGTTAATTTTGAACGAGTATAATATCTATAAATTCTTTGTGGAATGTTTAAAAAACCTAATAAATGATAATTTGGAATAACTAAAATTGGTTGTTTAAAAATTGGTATGATACCATTTGATGTTGCATTTAAGATTTTAGATAAATTTGGTAATTCTGCTTTTGAATAATCTGAAGTTGAGATATATGGAGCTGGGATTGGTAAAGGTTTTGGTTCATCATCATCATCATTATCTTGATCATCATTATTATCCTCTTGTTTATCAGCTTGTTCTGGTTCTTCAATTTTTGGTTTTGTAACTGAATCAATATCTATAGATGTATTTTCTTCTAGTTTGATTTCTGATTTAACTTCTTCTGGTTTTTCCAAAGGGCCTAATAACCCTTCATGAATCCCATGTAAATATTCTTTATAAGCACCTCTTCCAATACAAATAACACCACCTTGTAAGCTTGGATCAACTAAGGAATCTTCATAAATTATTGGATCATTAGTATGGAAATTTTGATAATAAACACCTAATAATTTCTTCAATTCAACATTTTTAGCATTTATTTCTTCTTTAGAGGTTTCAATCTTTTGAGTTGAAGATTTAGTCCACCAATTTTTCAGTTTATTTAATAATTTTTGATCATTTTGTAAAATTTTCAAATTTTCTTCATTTATTAAAACCTCTTTTCTTAATTTCCTAATATCAGCAGCAACAGTTGATCTAATAACACCTTGTCTATTTTCAGATCTAATTTCATAATCAACCCCAGCTGAATTCAAAATTGGTTTAATATATTTTTTGAAAACTTTTAAACTTTCATCTAAATAATCATTTGGTGGAGGTGCAATGAAAACAGTGATTTTTCTAATTTCAACGTTTGGTAAAATTGGTATTTGTCCATATTTGGCAACTTTATCAATGTAATGTTGACGTAGTTTTTTATGTTTTTCAATATCATATAAAGCACCACCAATCATTCCAGTTACAACAACCCAAAAAATTGACCAATTTCTTGAAGGGAGACGTAAAGGAGGTAAACCCATTGCTTTGAAAGCTGGGTTTGTGTAGCCTCCTTTTGGTTTTGGGGTTGGGTTTGGGTTTGGTTTTGGTGTGTCAATTGGTTTTATATCTGGAGGAGTTGTTGGAGTTGGTTCAGACATTGTTGATGGTTTTGTTTTAATATCATAATGAAATTTTTGAAATTTTTGAAATTTTTTTTTTTTTTTTTTTTTTTTTATATATGTACAAAAAAAATCTCACATTTCTTCTACATAAATACTTAACATTAGAACCAAAGTTTTAATATTGTATTAAAAATTATAGAGAATGCAGAAAGTGATAGAAAAGGGGAGAAAAATCACATGAAATCACCGTCATCGAAATCATCATAGTTATCAACAACAACATCGTTATCTTTTTTGAAAGCACCACCCAAGTTAGCTCTAGTAGCCTTAGCCTTCTTTTTACCAGCACCACCAGTTGATGTACCACCAGCTTTAGCCAATCTTTCAGCTCTTTCAGCTCTTTCTTTATCTTTCAACAAGACTTGCAAAGTGGAAATAGTTTTTCTAATATTTTCACTTGTTAAAGGAGTGGAAATATCTCTAATTAAGTCCACAACTAGGCCAGAAGAGTAGTTCAATTGGGAGGCGCTTGCTAGTTTGACGATACAAGGACCCAAAGCTTTTCTTAATTTTTCATAATCTTGTTTAGATTCCGGTTTAAATAATGGATGTGCATCAATTGGGGTGTCTTTATCAATGACTGGTTGTGCAGCAGTTTGCGCAGCAGCGAGTTTTGCAGCACGCTCTCTTGGATGGTCAGCAACACCTAACCCACCAAACAAGTCTGCCGCGTTGTTTAAATCAGCTTCTTCTTCAGCTTTTTTCAATAGTAATTTACGACTTTTTTCATCCAAGGAGTCCAAGTTTATTTGTGAAGGAGTTGAAGATTTGGCAGTTTTAGCTTTAGTTGCAGGTTTTGGTTTTGGTTTGGCAGCAGAAGCAGCAGCAGCAGGTTTCTTTGGTGCTTCTTCAGCATCCCAACTTTCAAGCACTTCTTCGTTGTCTTGTTCGAATTCATCTTCCCAAGATTCTGCAATGTTTGATGCAGTGGTGGAAGTAGGCACCTCAAAGTCTTCGTCATCTGTGTTGTTGCTAGTTAGTCTTGTTCTGTTTCTCTCTCTCTCTCTCTCAGTTCATACCCCAACTCATTGCTGCTTTCTTTCTTTTTCTATGTAATTCAGTTGATTTTATACTGAAATCTGAAATATTTTATTCAAAAATTCAGTATTTTTTACCATTTGGAGGGAAAAATAATTGGAAAAAAAAACGGGTAAATTTGGGTGTTTTATGCTTTATTTCCTACTACAAAACAAGAATGAGCAATGAGAACACAATGATTGTTGTTGATTCATGAATCACAAGACACTGCTAAACCTCTAAAGTATAAATATCAAAACACCTGCAATTGAAACAGCAGCAGCAGAAAACACTTGCAAAGTTGTGTAAATACTAAATATCCTCCGATGAACCGAATAAAATCCAATTATTCATTGATAACTCGCTTTGTTTTTCATCCAATTTAGATGAAAACAGCACCGTCAGATACCTGAGATCCACAGGTACACAACGAACTAACTTGCATCTTGATCAGAAACTTTTAAACTGCTTTTATATCCAAGTAAAAGCTCAAAATTGTGTCAAATTCTTCAGCTCAACTTCCCACCCCACGAACTGCTTCTACTGAAAAAGCTCTCCAGAGATCGGTCTTTCAGCTTACAAAAACCACTGAAAACAAAATACGCACCTTCCAAACACTCCCAATAACACTCTTCCAATTGATCAGCGTCATTCCTTCAAAACAAAAAAAAAGAACGCAAAAAAACCCATGCCCAAACTTGCCTTGTCCATCTCTTCGTGGGGTTTTGATCTTCACCTACATATATAAAAACCTTCCATTATTTCCAACATTAATATTTCACCAACTGTTTCCAACCCAAAGGCTCGCCAAAATGCTCTGCTCAAGACAACTAGCTGTCTCCGCAAGAGCAGCAACAAAGTTTGCAACAAGATCTTTCCAAACTTCTGCTAAATCTACTACAGCTGCAAATAAATCTGCAATCAACTACAAATTAATTGCTGCTTTTGCTACATTCTCATCTGTTTTGGCTTTGGGTTACAACAATTACATCCAAAACGACACCAAAACTGTTGAGTTTCCATCTGGATCTACAACTAAACTGTCAGATTTAACTCCTCCAAAATATGGTTCAATTGAAGATTTCCAAATTGCTAAAGATTTGATCATTAAAATTGTTGGTTCTGATAACATTGCTACTTCTAAATCAGAAATTGATTCTCATTCAGACACTTATTTTAACTCACATCATCCAAATGATAATCAAAAACCTCATTTGATTGTTTTCCCTTCTTCAACTGAACAAGTTTCAGAAATCCTTAAGATTACTTATAAATATAAGATCCCAATCATTCCATTTTCTGGTGGTACCTCATTAGAAGGTCATTATATTGCTACTACTGGTACTCCATCAATTACACTGGATTTTTCCAAAAATATGACCTCCATCTTAGCTTTACATAAAGAAGATTTAGATGTTGTTGTTCAACCTGGTGTTGGTTGGGAAGATTTACATGATTATCTTGGTGAACAAGGTTTATTATTTGGTCCAGATCCAGGTCCAGGTGCTTTAATTGGTGGTATGATTTCTACTTCTTGTTCCGGAACAAATGCTGCTCGTTATGGTACTATGAAGGAAAATGTTGCTGGTTTAACTGTTGTTTTAGCTGATGGTACTATCATCAAAACTAAAAACAGACCAAGAAAATCTGCTGCTGGTTATAATTTAACTGGTTTAATCATTGGTAACGAGGGAACTTTGGGAATTGTCACTGAAGCTACTTTAAAATTACATGTTAAACCTAAAAAGGAAACTGTTGCAGTTGTTTCTTTTGATACAATTAGTGATGCTTCCAATACAGTGGCTGATATCGTTCAAAATGGTTTACAAGTTAACGCACTAGAATTATTAGATGATAAAATGATGGCTGTTGTTAATGCATCTGGTGAAACTTCAAGAACTTGGATTGAAAAACCAACTTTATTCTTTAAAATTGGTGCAAATAATCAAAATGTTTTAAATGAATTGATCAATGAAGTTAAACAAATCTCTTCAAAACATCATTCTCATTCTTTTGAATTTGCTAAAAATAATGAAGAAATAACTGAATTATGGTCAGCAAGAAAAATGGCTTTATGGTCAACTATTAATCAAGGTAGACAAATTAATCCAAATATGCAAATTTGGACCACTGATGTCGCAGTTCCAATTTCAAAATTAGCTAATGTCCTCACAGACACTAAAAAAGATATGGAAGAATCTGGTTTATTGGCTACATTAGTTGGACATGCTGGTGATGGTAATTTCCATGCATTTTTATTATATACTCCTGAACAAAGATCTATTGCTGAAGGCTTAGTCGCAAACATGGTTAAAAGAGCCATTGAAGCTGAAGGTACATGTACTGGTGAACATGGTGTTGGATATGGTAAAAGAGAGTTTTTATTGGAAGAATTGGGTGAAGATCCAATTAATATGATGAGAAGAATTAAAATGGCATTGGATCCTTATAGATTGTTGAATCCTGACAAAGTTTTCAAAATCGATCCAAATGATCATGAGCATTAGACTTGTATACATGTATAGATCAATTAAAAAAAAGTTACATATTCATCTTCAAAATCTCAAATGTAGTTCTAAAAATCCATTACTAATAATCCAGAAATATTCTCCAAATTCTTCACATCAATAACATTCTCATTCAACTGTTGATTCTGTACAGCTCCGCCATTCTCTTCTTGTGATCTTTCTAATTGGGCTTCTCGATCTTCATTTGCTCGAAGTATAGCTTCTCTAATAAACATGGTTAAATATGCTGAACTTAATTCCAGTGTTTTCTTTGTAATTTTGGTAGTTGGATTTTGAAATGACACTGTTTCAAACAGTCTTGCCAGTGTCGCAATGGGTATATGTGGTTCCTCTGACATCTTTTTCATCACACTGTACCAAGTTGTATGTAGTGGTTGTTATGAAACTTAAAAGTAAACAAGATTTAGATAAACAAATTTTTTTTTTTTTTTTTTTTGGATCAACAAATCAATCAAGGTTGATCATGTCAGTAAAGCTGTTTTGTCCATGCTGTGAACCATTGGAAAATGATACAAATGAAGAAACTACAGTTTTGCACTACCCAGAAACTTTAAACAACAAACACACGCAACATTTACCTTCATACTTACATTATTGTTTGGAATGTCAGTCAATTAAATGCCGTCGATGTACTGAACTTGAAATAGTGATGAAGTATTGCCCCTCGTGTATGCTTGAGATGAAACCAGAATATTCTTTTTGTTCAAGAAATTGTTTGAAATGTCCAGAATGTTTATCAAATGTTTTAATTCATCAAAATATTCAAGATGAGTTGAAGATTTATAAGTTTAATTGTTCTAAATGTGCTTGGGAGTATTTTTTAGAGCAGAAGAATGAAATAGCTACGAAATCAGTGACACGATTGATGAAATACAATTTAAACAAGACAAATTCAAATCTGATTAAATTTAATGCATTGGAGAAATTTTATGTTCAAGAGAAACAATTGTTAATTAATGGAGAAATACCCAAGAATATTTTTATGCAAATACAACACTTAAACTTAAGTGGTCAATTAAAGAAAGAATCTGATATTTTAGAATACTTGAATGAAAAAATTCTAACCAAAATTGATTTGAAAGATGATCTTATACAAATGGAAAAACTAAAATCATTAAAATCAAATGATTCAATTGAACCAACTCATAAAAAAAATCATTTAGATAAGAATTTACCACTTTTCACAAAACTATCAACAAAAAATTCAATTCGTTGTAAAAGTTGCAGAAATTTATTAATGAAACCAGATCCTGAACCATCATCATCAAAATTTTATAAACTTTCAAATGCAATTGATCATTTATTAACAATTGAAATATTCAATGATCCTTTACATTCAAATGAGTCAAATATAATAAAGAAAAAATTAATAGTTTTAAAAAATCCATTAAATGTTTCAATTAATGTCAATATTTCATTATTTATGAAGATTCCTGGAACAAATCATAAATTAACATTACCAGTGTCAAAATTTACATTGAATGGTAAACAGGATAATTTAAAACTTGAAACTTTGATTCAAACAATGTCAAGTTTAGAATTAAGTAAAAATACTAAAATCGCAAGAACTGCAAGACTTTCAAGAAAAATTAACAATAAGAATGAATATGGAGTTTATGAACAAGGATTGAATTATATCGTGGTGCCGTTGTTTATTGAATTGAATGAGGTAGAATTAGATGGGAAATTAAATTTAAAAATTCCTATTTTCATTAGTTTGGATAGTGAGGTTGTTAAGACTGGATATTGGGCGATGATTGAAGTTAATGAATAGCGTGATCAGTGATAAATGAATCTAATAATAAACTTAACTGGTGTAGTCTGATGTTATCTTGAAGTTTTTCTTCCAAAATTTACTTCCAAATTAACGCAAAATTCATGGAATAAATTTGAGTTAAAACATATAAACAGCAACTATATCATTCAAGCAGCTTAAACAACCACTCAGTACCTAATTTTGAGTAAAAGAAAGCTTTACAATTCAGAAATTTCTCCAATAATTTTTAATTCTATGAAATCCCAAAACGGCAATTTCACAGTACATATGAAAAAAAATTCCAAAACTTCACCAAAATAACAAGTTGCACCAATAACAGCAAAACAACCAAACGGAGTTTATTGAAGTTCAGACTGCTAGCCAACTCATTTAGCAGCCAGTCTCAGCCATCTTTTTCTTTCAACAAAAAGCAGCAACAGTGGATGGGAAACACACCGTCACAGGACAGCCATCGTTTGAACACTGCAAATCCTTCTGGTACACACCCAATTTCAAGTGACTCCAAAGGGTATAATAGCGATAAATACACACAACAGAAAACAACTTCACTCACCATGGCTCCAGAACAGCAGTTAGAAAACACGCAGGATGACCTTCATGAAGAGCAGCTTAACCCTGTACAATCTAGTCAGGATATTGTCATGGAAAGTTTCTCTAAAGTCAATCTTAATTTCCAACCTTCTGAGATGAATATTGATAGCAATCTCAACAATAATCCAGGCAATTTGAGAAGAAGGTCAACTTTGATTCTTACGGATGACGCAGATTTAGAAAAAACCAAGTCGAGTCATAATGAGCACGAACTACAACCTCAAGATGCTCAACAACAACAACAACATCATCATCAACAACAACAACAACAGCAGCAGCAGCAGCGACAACAACAACTACAACCGAATGAACCACCACAACATCCAATTACTGTGCCTATTGAAATTCAATGGTTCCAAGGTGGTGAAAATGTCTTTATCACTGGATCTTTTACGGGTTGGAGAAAGATGATCAAACTTGTTAAAGAAGATGATACGAAATTTTCTATCAAGCTGAGACTACCTATAGGGACACATAGATTCAGATTCATTGTTGATAATGAGCTTAGATTTTCTGATTATTTACCAACAGCCACAGATCAAATGGGCAATTTCCTTAATTATATCGAAATCCAAAACCCAGAAGAGAAACAGTTGCCTGAGTTAGATATGAGTAAGGAGACTGAAGAGGCACAGCATCCACATCAACAACAGGAACACTTGCAGACACATCGTAATTTAACTGATAGAGAAGATTCTAAATTTGGTCTTGCTAATGACGATGATGATATGGGAAACGGGTACTCCAGATTTCACGAGGAACAGCCATCAGCACCTAAACTCACATATACTAGAAACATTCCAGATATCTTCATAGACCCTTCAGTGATGGAACAATACTATCAAACTTTAGACAACAACCAGAACAACAACAACCAGTCCTGGCTCACACCACCACAACTGCCTCCACATCTAGAGAACGTGATACTCAACAACTTCTCCGCCTCTGACAAGACCAACAGTAGTGGTGCTCTGCCTATCCCTAACCATGTTGTGTTGAACCACCTGGCCACCACCAGCATCAAACACAACACACTGGCTGTTGCGAGTGTCGTGAGATACAAACGTAAATACGCCACCCAAGTGCTCTACGCTCCACTGCAGTAGCCTTCCAATAAACGACGTCTTAAACCTTTAACTCACATGTTTTGTAGTGCTGAAACTTTCCAATATCAACGCTACCCGGCTTTCTTTTTTTTTTTTTTTTG
>JAJLVW010000078.1:0-55724 GCA_030570535.1 Starmera pachycereana
TTTTTTTATAATAAAAAAAAAAAAAAAAAAAAAAAAAAGTGTTCTTTTATTTATAACAAGCAAACTAAAATAAAGTTCATATTCAATCAATTCTTCCAGTATCAGCTGATATATCAAACACTTCATAAAAATCATTTACAGACCTTCTTAATCATATCAAATAGCTTCTCAACATCAACACAATGGCCCCTTCAAAAGTATCTTCCCATAACGCCTTAGAATCCAAAATAATAGGTGACTACAAAATCGGTACTGAGATAGGCAAGGGAAGTTTTGCCCGTGTTTATAAAGGTGTTAATATCAGAACTTTAGCCCCCGTTGCAATCAAAGCAGTGGCAAGATCAAAACTTAAAAAGAAGAAATTGATGGAGAATTTTGAAATCGAAATCAGTATTTTGGAAAGTTTAAAACATTCTCATATCGTTGGTTTATTAGGTTGTGAACAAACAAGTACGCATTATCATTTGGTTATGGAATATTGCTCCCTTGGTGATTTATCCCTTTTCATGAAAAATAAAGAGAAATTGACAATCACACATCCTTTGATTAAAACTATGTTCAATAAATATCCATCTCCAAAGGAAAATCCAGCTGCATTACACAAAATTTTGGTGTTAAACTATGTTAAACAATTGGCTTCTGCATTGGAATTTTTAAGAAGTAAAAATTTAGTTCATAGAGATATTAAACCTCAAAATTTATTATTAGCACCCCCAATTTTCGATCAAGAATCCTTTGATAAACAGAATTATGTTGGCTTAGTAGAACTACCAGTATTAAAAATTGCTGATTTTGGGTTTGCAAGATTTTTACCAAGTACAAGTTTAGCTGAAACTTTATGTGGTTCTCCTTTATACATGGCGCCAGAGATTCTAAATTTCAAAAAATATAATGCCAAAGCAGATTTATGGTCTGTTGGTGCTGTGTTATATGAAATGGCAGTTGGTCATCCTCCTTATGAAGCTGAAAATCATATGCAATTATTTCAAAAAATTCAAGATTCAAAAGATAATATTTTTTTCCCACCCTATGCTGATAATGTTGATTATAAAATTAAAAGATTGATTTGTTCACTAATGAAATTTGAACCAACTGAAAGAATGGGCTTCAATGAATTTTTCAATGATGAAATTATCACTATGGATTTATCAAATTTAATGGATATTGTTGATTCTCATATTAATTTACAACCTTCACAAGTTAATCAAAACTTATTTATTTCAGAGTACTTGTCACCAGATAAAAATTCACATATAAAAGATTTTACCAAAAAAGAAACTACAAATTTGAATTCAATTTCAAATAACAATCAGAATCAAAATAAACAAATTGTTAAACAAATTCCTCAACATCAAATTCAACATATTTCTTCTCTCACCCCCTCAAATCATGTCACGAAAAACGATTCAGTTCAGCCTTTAACCAAAACATCATCATCAACTTCAGTCAATCAACAGCAATCACTACCATCACAGAAACAGTTAATCAAACAAATTCCAGTTGTTAAATCACCATCAGATTCAGTTGTTGAAAAAGAATATGTTGTTGTTGAGAAAACAGCTGTTGAAGTTAATGCCTTAGCAGATGAACTAGCAAATGTTGGTACTGGTGCCGGTGCCATTACAATGCCAACAAATTATCAAACTTCTAAAATACATCGCAGTGCAAGAGGTTCACCTGGTTCTATAAATTCCAATGGCGGTGGTGGAATCAATGCACGTAGAACTTCTTTCAATGAGAAAAGAGGACCAATTTCAATTTCACCAACTAATGCATTATCAAAAGCATTGGGCTTAGCATCAACAAGATTATTTGGCAATTCAGCAACTTCTCCAACAAATTATACAATCAATCCAAATTCTTTAAAACAAATCAATGCAATTAATAACTCAAATAATACTTTCACAAACAACATCATTCTAAATTCAACAAATCAAATTATTGATTACAACACATATAAATTAAATAAAGATCACGGAGATTCAAATATCACTTTAACTCTAGAAACTTTAGCAACAAAAGCTCATGTGATCAATTTATTTGCAGAAATCAAATTTGGTCAACTAATTCCAAATCCACCAAGTTTTGGTAGATCAAATTCTGTGGTGATTGAAAGTGATGATGAGGAGCAACCAAATAAAGCTGAACATGTTCGTTCAAGCTCATCTAATTCCATGATCAAGAGACCATCAAATTCCAGTTCTAAATCGCCAACTCATCAACGATTAAATTCACCAAATTCCATGTCAAATTATTCTGGTACTAATTTTGATGAGAATGAAGTTTTCAATGCAGATTTAGCACCACAATTAGTTAAACAATTATCAGAAGAATCATATTTATTATATTTGAAAACATTATCATTATTAGGTAAAGCTATATCAGTGGCAGGTGCATGGTGGTTTAATAATCGAGATAAATCATCACAAAGACTGAATGAAATTGTTCAATGGATGAGAGCTCGTTTTAATGAAGTTTTAGAAAAAGCTGAAATTTCCAAGTTGAAACTAACAGATTCCAAAAAAAAATTGAAACTAATGGGTGTACCAATTGAATCAGAGGAAACAATCTATGCAGAAAAATTGATTTATGAACGAGCTTTAGAAATTGCTAAATCAACTGCCAAATTAGAAATGAATGGTATGGATTTAAGTGGATGCGAATTAAGTTATTCAACTGCAATTTGGATGTTGGAAGCATTATTGGATCAAGATGAAGATTCAATCAAAATGGATCAAAATGATTGTGAAATGATTGAAAAATATATTGAAAGTATCAGTAATAGATTAGTTGCTCTAAAGAAAAAACTGAATGATTTGAATCATTGAATTTTAATGATTCATATATAAAGGGAATTAAACACCACATAAACACCAAAATGAGAGAATCTTTTTTTTTTTCTTTTGTGTTTTTTTTCTTCTTTTTTATCATTATGAATTTAATATTTTTTATGACTATTTTACATTTTTTATCATTATTTTTTTATTATTTTTTTATTATTATTAATATTTACGGTTTTTATATATTATTTATTAATGACATTGGGGTCATTAGTATAGGAAAGGGATATCATTATTATTATTATACGCGTGTGTGTTTAAACTTTTTTTTTTTTTTTTATATAATTATATTGATTATTTATACATTGAAAGCATAGCAAAGTTTATTTATATAATTGATCCTTATAATTAATGTTTATTATTTTAATATTATTTATGATAGGTGCTGATATGTCACAAATATATATATATAGTTGTACGAATTCATTTTCATTCAATATATTGTAAAATTTTAAGTTTTAATTGTTTGATAATTTTGATTTAGTTTCTAATAATTCTTTGAATCTTGGATTAACTTTAGCATCTTTAATCAATTCTAAAGATCTTGACCATACATCACCTTCTTTGTAAAATTGTTCCTTTTTACTCAAAAACTCTTCTTGAGCAGCTTGAGCTTTTGCAATTGCTTCATCTTTTTTAGTATTATAATCTTCATAAAAATCATCTATTTGTTTAACAGCTTGTTCTTTGATTTCTTCAGTTTTTTTAGCATCAACTTCATCTCTTTGTTTAATCTCTAAATTAAATCTTTCTTTCCATTCTTTAATTTCATTTGAAATTTCAGTTGGTGGATTGAATCCAGGTTTTGCAAAATCATCAAATTCATCATCTTCATCTTCAGGTTTTTGAGGAGCAGCTTGAGCAGTTTCATTTTCTAAAGATGGGAAATCTTGTTGGAATTTTTCAACTTCATCATCATCAGTTTGTTGTTTTAATAATTCATCATCTTGTTCAGTTTTAAATTCATCACCCAAAAGTTGTTTTTCTCTACTTAAAAAATCGGATTCATCATCGACTTGGACTGTTGTTGGAACATCATCAATTTCTGGGAATTCACTCATTTTGATTTTATCTTTGAAAATGGTGTCAATTGAAGTTATTTGCAGTTCTCTAATCTCTATAGAATTATCATAAATTTTTGTTTGACTTCAATTTTATTTTAGGGGCGAATTATTTCTGACGATTTGATATTTTTACCCGGGTGATGAAAAACTTCAAAAAATATCAAAAAATATCAACAAAACATTTAAAATTATTTAAAAATTGAGCTGAAATTGTTGAACTTTGAGGACTCTTTGGAAGTTAGATTTTTAACTGATAGATCAATTGTTTGTAACGATAATAATAACATTTTATTCTAGCCAGCTTGCATTGAATTGAATTTATCTAATTGCGTTTTTTATTGAACCAAATTTATTTTAAACTGATTTGAATTGAATTGAATTGAAGTACGTATTTCACATTCATCAAACTTCTGTTACTATACCCGATTATAAAACTAACTTTTTTTAGGTAGATTCGTAATGTCGTTTTCAGAACAAATACTCAGACAAAAGTTTGAGACATTAGACGAAAGTCAAAACTCAATAGTCATTACATCTCAATGGGTGTTATTCCATTTCAGATATGCAGAACGTATTGCAAAAGAATGGGCAAATTATCTGGATAGTGTGCCTACCAACAAGAAATTAGGTTTGATTTATGTTGCCAATGAAGTTGTGCAGCAGTCTAGAGCTCGTAAAAGAACAGAGTTCATCAATGGATTTCAAGCTGTGCTACCTGAAGCTTTGACCAAGACATATAATGAAGTGCCTGAAAATATCAAGGGGAAAATTGTGAAAGTGCTTAATGTATGGAAACAGAGAAAAGTGTTTCCACAACCAATTGAAATAGCTGGTATTTCTTTTGATAGTGGATCTAGTGGTAACAGTAAACCAGAAGACAGAAGTCGTGGAAGTGATGGAGAGAAGCTAAGAATTAAAGAAATAGGTAAAAGCTCACAAAAGTTTCATGCATATTATCATGAACTATTAGCGAGTTGCAATGGGAACTTCAAAGAATCAGACAAGACTGAATTAGTTACACTATTGAATACAGTGGATGCTAATCTTTTACAATTAGAAGAATTAAAGAAAATTCTTAGTCGCGAACTAATGAACATTGATAATCAAGATTCTAAAGAAAGACAACAAAGAGAACATGCTTTGAGAATACAGCAAGAGAAAGAAGCTGAACAGAGAAGAATCATAGAGAATGTGATTGCTGAGCAGAAAAAGAAAGTTGAAGAGGAAAATATGCTACCAAGCTATGAAGACGGAAGTGATAGTAGTGATGATAGTGATAGTGATAGTGATGATGATAGGAAAGTTTCGAATGCCAAACCACAAGAAGATGCTACAGTCACGACGTCGCCTGAAGCTCCAGAGATTGAACCAAACTCTGATTTTTCAGATGAGGAAGATGCTGAAACCCTGCAAGGTAAAGAAGTTTCCAATGAGAAAGAAACTACACCAATTTTGAAAAAAACGAGATTTGCTGAAGATTTAGACACCAAATCATCCAGTTCAGCATCGGAGTCTGCTGAGGATAAACCAAAAAAGAAACTACGTTTTGCTGATCAATGAATTGGAGCTCTGTTTTTCTTTTTCTTTTGCATCAACAAAATTCCTTCAATCTAACTATTCAAGTTTCTTTATACATACAGACTACAATGCTACATGTAGAAAACTCACGATTGCGAAAAAACTTAAAAATCACACGCCGAAAACAATCATTGTAAAATTATTTCAAGTTCTTTGCACGAGACGCGAAATGAGCACGAAGAAGAACACGAGAACGTTGTACGTCATGACATAACATTCCCAAAATTGAACTGAAATGAAACAACTAACTTTTTTCTCTACACAGCGTGATAAACGTCCAGAATGCAACTCCAAACAATCTGACACAGTTCCACGATAGAATCACAACTCATTCGCCAGTGATAGCAGGCTCATGGAACACAGAAGTGAAGATATTCAAGTCTAATAACCTATATGTGAAAGCTGCTGCTGCTAATAAAACACCTGCTGCAAACAACAAGTTTCTATACACGGTGCAATTGGGCCATGAAAATGAAAATCTATATACTTTGGTGAACAAGTCTGTTATCACCACCAGCACCAATCTCAACAACGACACATTGGACAGTGGTATCTCCATTGGACTGGCAGACCCATTTGACACAATGCTCTCCACCAAATTCCAAAGTTTGTGGAATCTAAGACAAACATTGAAAGGAGACAGTGGGTTTATTTACATTTTAATGAACGGGAAAGTGGTGATACGAACTGTGAATGTTTTTTTACATGGTAATTTCAAGAATTTCATTGTGGTAGTTGAATTCCAGTCTGAACAAGAAGACACTGCGGCAGTCATTGAACAGATTATCACACAATTCGAGCTTCCATTCGGTAAAATTGCATCGGAAAAATTACAGACACATTCTACACCTACAGCAGATATATGTGCTCAAATAGTAGAAGCAATGAACTTATAAACCCAGAATCTCCAGTGTACAATATTTTTAAATTATGTACTAATTTCTAATTAATAATTTCTATCCACTGTGCATTTTGCAGGTGAATTATCACAATTTTAAATATATTTTGAAAAAAACACGTAGATTTTATTTAAATTTAATTCATTCTACTACTTATTTGATTGTCTAATTTGTTGTCTCAATTGCTTTCCAGAAATTTGCTCATTATGAATGCTGTGGGATCTGGTGTGCGTGCACGTGAAACACAGGCTAAACAACGAGTGAAACCCGTGGAGATTGAGAACGATTTGGATTCAAATATCCTAAAAAATGAAACAGCTGATATTGATGAGAAAGAGACTCAGAAGAAACAATGTGCTACTAGTTGCCACAAATATTGGTCTGTTTTAAGTCGTATCGAACAATTATTTGGTCCAACTCTTCTCACATTGATTGCTTTCTACACAAGATTCAAAGAAATTACGAAATCAAATACCGTTGTTTGGGATGAAGCTCATTTTGGTAAATTTGGTTCTTACTACATCAAAGGTGAATTCTACCACGATGTCCATCCACCTTTAGGTAAAATGCTTATTGGTTTAAGTGAATGGATCGCTCATTTTGATGGTGATTTTGCTTTTGAATCTGGTCATCAATATCCTGATAACATGGATTTTGCTACAATGAGATATTTCAATGCCACATTTAGTGCTTTATGTGTCCCTTTCACCTATTTCAGTGCTAAAACAATGGGTTTAAAATTACCTACTGTTTATTTAGTGTCATTAATGGTTGCTTTTGAAAGTTCTTATATCGCTTTAGGTAAATTCATCTTATTAGATTCAATGTTATTATTTTTCACAATTACAACTTTTTTCACAATGGTTAAATTACATGATCTGAAGAAAAAAGGATTGGAATTCACTTTTATTTGGTACAAATGGATGGTTTTAACTGGTTTATCCATCGGTTGTGTTTGCTCTGTGAAATGGGTGGGTTTATTCATCACTGCTGTTGTTGGTTTATACACAGTACAAGATCTATTTGAGAAATTGTATAATCCAAAAATCACTTGGAAGAAGTATTCTCAACATTGGATTGTTCGTATTGTTTCATTGATTATCATTCCGGTCATTGTTTATTTGATCACTTTCAAAATTCATTTTTCCTTATTATACAAAAGTGGTACCGGTGATTCTTCAACATCTTCTTTGTTCCAAGCTCATTTAGAAGGAAGTTCAATTGGAAGTTCTCCAAGAGACATTTTATATGGATCAGAAATTACAATGAGATCTCATGGTGCAAGTCCAAATTTACTACACTCACATCATCAAATTTATCCAGACGGTTCTAATCAACAACAAATCACTGGTTATGGACACTCAGATGATAACAACAATTGGGTTGTCAAATATTCTAGACGTTCAGGAATCACTTTAGAAGATAAACTAGATGATATGGAAAGAGTTAAAGATGGTGATATTATTAGATTGGTTCACAGATATACCAACGTCAACTTACATTCCCATACTGTTCCAGGTCATGTTACTAAAAAATACTATGAAGTTTCAGGTTATGGTAATGAAGAAATTGGTGATACTAAAGATGATTGGGTGGTTGAAATTGTTAAACAACAAAAGTCTCCTGATTCTTCATATGATAACGAAGATCCAAATGTTATCCATACACTATCTACAAACTTTAGATTAAGACATGCAGATTTAGGTTGTTATTTAGCCACAACAGGTGCTTCTTATCCAGCATGGGGTTTCAAACAAAGTGAAATTGTTTGTAAAGATTCAAGGTCAAAATGGGATAAATCCACCTGGTGGAACATTGAAGCAACTATTGAACCAAGATTAGAAACAGATTTGGACTATAAACCACCTTCATCTGGATTTTTAGCAGACTTCATGTTGATTAATTATGCTATGGCTGCTTCAAATAGTGCTTTAGTTCCAGATCAAGATAAATTTGATAATTTAGCTTCATCATTTTGGGAATGGCCAACTTTGTACAAAGGTCTAAGAATGTGTGGTTGGAGTATAAACCATGTTAGATATTATCTAATTGGTAATCCTTTCAATACTTGGTTATCTTCTTTATCAGTTATTGCTTTCTTATTTTTATCTGTTTTTTTTGCAATTTGTTATCAACGTCAAGTTTTAACTTGGAGCTCAAATGATTTAGATGACTTCACCATTCAAGCAGTTTATCCATTCATTGCTTGGTTATTACATTACTTACCATTTGTTATCATGGGTAGAGTTACCTATGTCCATCATTATGTCCCAGCATTATTTTTTGCTTTGTTCATATTTGCTTGGATTGTGGATAGATATATCGGTTCTTTGAAACCAATTGTCAGTTATTCAGTTTATGCAGTGTTATTTGGTGTATTGACTTTTACATACTTTTTCTTTGCGCCATTATATGATGGTATGACTGGTCCAGTTTCTGATTATAAACATTTGAATCTTCTTCCAAAATGGGGGGTCATTAATTGATTAATTTACAGTTGTACAATATAATTTGAGATAATTAACATTAAAAACTATTATTATAATTCTAATTATATGAACGTTGTAGTATACTTGATAGAAGTATGTTTACGTTTTTTTATCATCTTTTTCCAATTTAAAAGGATGTGCTTCTGTATTAAAAACATAGTCATCAAAGCTGTAAGAACTGGCATCATCAAACAACAAATAAAAGTATTTCAAAGTTTCTGCAAACCAAAAAGACTCCAAAGAATCATCAAATCTATCAATGGATTTATTACTTTTGTCAGTTATATCTTTTAATGCAGCAAAATATCCATCTGGTGTTTCACATAACTTGATTATATTTTCAAACATCATCCATCCATAATCTCTCCATTTCGAATCACCTGTAATTCTATACATGTATAAAACTGACTCAATAGCCTCTGGTCTAAGAATATATTTTGGTTCAATTCTATCAAAATATATTGGTTGGTTTTTGGCATAACCAGTATCCCAGGTTATTTCGCCGCTATCATCAACTTTTGGTTTTGATGCTATGTCTTCTTGAGGTGATTTTAACAACAAAAAAGATGGTTCTTTAACGATTTTGTCGTTTTTTAATTGCTCTTTATCAATAATGGCTCTTTTTTCCTTTTTACCTATAATTGCGTTCATTTCTTGTTGTTGGTCATTTACCCCAATTCCTGGCTTTTTGAGTAATTTTTCTAATCTTTCCTTTTCATCATAAAAATCATTTGGTCCCTCTAACTTGTCGATGCAATAAACAACTTCTGGCATAACGCCCAATTCTTTATAAAGATTGACACATCCCATAGTCACTTTCTCTGCAATTTCCAACTGAGAAGGATCATTAAATAGTTTTGAACTCATTCCAAACATACCACCAGCAAAACATGTTAAATGTTGAAAATCCAAACTTTGATAGATAAATAATGGACCATCATATCTTAAAACATTAGAGTCTGTTGCTATTGCAGTGATATAAAGAACTTTATCCCCATTCGGTATTTTGGGTTTATATATCATTAGTTTTTGTACTTGTTTCACTGCCTTTTCATATAAATCCTTATAATCCGGTGAATATTTAGCATCACTTCTTAACATATGATACATTTTGGGTAAATACTCATAATAAGAATCACCAACACCTCCCAATGAATAGTGTTCTTTGATTCTATTTGTTTTGAATTTTTTTTCCATTTTACAATAAATGAAATCACCCTGAATGTTCATTGATTTGATCACATCGCTTTGAAGATGCAACCCTTCATCAATCTCTGCATCAGTTAACACAGTGCATCCAGAAATATCAATGTCATTAGGAACCAAGCCTGGTACTCTGAAATTATCAACAGAGTTTTTAAACATCTTGGTGATTCTTGTAATGGCATCAAAGTATTGACTATCGCCAGTGATTTGTGATAATCTTGTAAATTCTAAGGAGAGAGTTCCAACTTCAGCCAAACCAGCATTTTTGGTGGCAAATCTATTCTTCCATTCATTTTTATAGCTATAATACAACATTGGCATTCTGTTTGGAGTGTCAAATGATTCCATGAATAAATTGGCTGCATCAATTGCAGAATCCAATAATATTTTCTCCCCAGAAAGATCATATGCACTAATCAATCCCCCTAATATTCTGATGACATTCTCAAATAACGGTATGTCTTCTCTATAAGACTGTTTGAAGTTGATTTTGGCTAATTGATCCAATGCTTTAGCAAATTCTTGTTTCTCACCCATTATATAAAGTGTGTCTAAAGAATCAACTAAAGTGGCTGCCCATCCATTGAAAGGATCATCATATTCTTTACTGAGTGGAAGCACTTCATCATGTCCATATGCTCTTTTGGAGTACAATTCCCAACTTTTTTCGAATGCAGCTCTAATTTTACTCAATTTTGATTCAACTTTGGCTCCACCATCAGTAAATTTTTTCGTTTGAATCTTTGGATAATCTGCTGGTGTTTCAATTTTTGGTAAATTATAATAATTTTCTTTGCCCACTGGGTATAAAATCTTTCTGTTTTGTTTCAGTATAACTTCATGTTGGTGATCAAAGTATGCACCTGGAATCTTGAACCCAGTTTTTTTTGTTCTTTGTTGTTCTTGCTCTAAAAGTGGATAATACTTGTTCTTCTCAATTTTCTCCTCCTGTTTCACGGGTTCTGTGAACTCATTGACGTTCTGTAGTGAGTTTGCCAACATTGAAGGATTCTTCACTTTGTCTATGGTAACTTTTGGTAAATCTTTTCCCACTGCTATTTGGTTCAAATCATTGCTTTCATTGAGAAAGCTGTAATATATGACCAGTACTAGCACCAGTGATAATCCTAAAAACGATTTTGCTCTCTTTATCTTGTATACCAGCAGCGTGAATATGGACATGAAGTTGTTCTGCATTTTGTCACTGATGTACTCTCAAATAATGAGCTGAAAGTGTATCCTGCTCCTTTAAACTTTCAATTGACTGTCACAAGCGAGTTGTATGTTTCAACACCTGAATCAGTTTCCGAATGTCTAATTTAACTGTTATTTACTTGGTGAAATTATGCGTAAACTATTTGTATGGAGAAATTTTATCTACACTCGAAATTTTGGCACTGTTTCTAGATGTAGTGCTGCTTAAACTACAATGGAAAGATAAAAATAAGTAGAAATGAATTGAATAAATATTTAAAGAAGCTGTGTGTCAACGCTGAATAGACGAGTGGAGTGGTCAAACGCAGCAGTGGCCAAAGTGAGTTTTTCTCCCGTAATGATTGACCAACTTAGTCTGGAAATTCTGTCTGCTGGTACCAAATCTTTAGCAATCTCCTGGACTTTAGTCAACGTTTTTGAATCCTTCTCGTAGGTGTATATGAGCACAGAACCGTCTTCAAAACCCACAGAAATGATCAATTTGTTGTTGAAAGTTTTCTTGTGGATGTCGACAGCAGTGACTGGAAATTCTAATTTTTCAGTTGAGATGAGCTCTGTAGTTTTGGTTTCTGTGTCAAAGTTCCATAATTTGAAAGATTTGTCTCTTGATGCTGTGATGAAATAGTGACCGTATTCTTCTGGTGACCAGGCACAATCCCATATGATTCTTGAATGTGCTTTCTCATTTGAGTCAATCAATTTGAATTCATTCCCATTGAAATCTCTTTCCCATATACCAAATTGACGATCTCTTGAAACTGATAATAAGTATTTGTTATCTGGTGAGAACTTGACTCTTGTAACAGTCAAATTATGCAATTTTAAACTAGGTTTGATTTCCAACCAAGTGTTGGAATCAAAAATTCTAATGACACCATGTTGTTGAGTGTTGGATCTACATGTGGTTGCAATCAACTGTTTATCTGCTGAAGTGTCAACAGATATGATTTCATAACCATGACCATACAATTTTTCAATTTCTGGCCATAATGTGTGTCTTTGTAAATGATCTTCAAATGGTGGTAATTCTAATGTTGATAATATTTCATATGAAATATTGTTCGTTTCTGCAGTTTCTTTTAATTGATGGTCTTTTTCATGAACTTCTTGGTCTATATCATTATTCGCTTTGTTGGATAATCCCAAAACTGGTAATGCGGCAGAATCTGGCATCACTTCGATAGAATTTGATTTTATTCCACAAAACTTATTGAGTAATTGAGCAACACCTTTTGGTTCGTCAAAAGATCTTAATATTTTTTCATCGCCACCAGAAATAAATCTTGAATGTGATAATGTGGATACAGCAATCATATCATAACCATGAATTTGAGGTCTTGCAAATTCATGCCATGTAATTTCTTTGCTAGACCTTTTAGTACCATCTTTGTTTAATTTCCATTGTGAATATAATCTTGTTGTTTGATCTAAAGATGTAGCTAATAAATATTCACCGTTTGAGGACCAACATAGATCAGTACATTTCTTGATACAGCCAGTAACACCTGATGTTTGTTCCCAGTGTTCACCATTCACACTGGTCCAATGTCTCCAAGAACCAGTTCTACCGTTGGTTAAAATATGTTGAGATCCGTTGGCATCACTGTACCAAGTAGAAGCCCAAAATCCACCAGAGCTACCAGTGGCAGTAGAAGCACCTTTTTGAGACAATTCACCTAACCTTGTAGCACAGATCCAAATACCGGAAACTTCATCTGGTTCCCAAACTAATAAAGCTGTATCTGCAGTTGATGCTAAAAGTTTTAAATCTGTTGTATGCCATTTGATTGATGAGATCCAATCATCATGGCCCATGATCAAAGCTTCAAAATTGATTGCAACTTTAGTATCTTGAATGTTGAACTTATATTGTTTATTACTCAATAGAATTAACTTAGTTTCATCTTCATCTGAATTATCAATCAAATTATTTATTCTAATTCTCCAAAGTCTAATATAACGATCTTGAGATCCACTTGCTAACAAAAAATCACCATCTGATAATTTTTTAAAATCCATTGTTTTAACCCAATCTTCATGACCTTCTAAAGCGGCAACTTGTTGGAAATTTTCTAAAATGTTGTTGTTCATCGTGAATGAATAGACAAAAATTTTGAATCCACTTCCTCCAACAGCAATAATAAATTCATTGTTGTTGATTTCTTGAATTGCAAGAGTTAATGGTAACAATCCAATTGGTGCAGAGAATTCAAGGATTTTAGTAAATTCTGGACCATTTAATTTCCAAATTGTTACTTTACCAGTGGAATCTGAGGTTGTGAAATAGTCTTCAAAACTATAAATAGCAATGATTGACTCATTATGGTCTTTCAAAACTTGATGTTGTTGTAAAAACGCAGATTGTTCATTATCAAATTTCCAAACAATAACAGTAGAATCTTCAGCACCTGTGATCAAGTAATTGTAACTATCAACAAAACGCACACAGGTTACTTCACCTGTGTGACCTTTCAAAGTGTGATAAACACCTTTAGAGTTGGTGGTAGCTGTATTCCATAATGCAACTGTGTTTCCAGCACCAAATGCAAGAATTTCCTTTGCTGGATGGATATCTGCAACATGCTCTTGTCTGTTTGCACCAATAAAAATAGCTTCAGCAGCCATTCTGATCTATGAAAATATTAGAAACTTCAACAGTTCAAAAGCTCAAGTTAATCTACAAAAAGTTTACACCAAATTCTATCTTTCTATACTGCTAGAAAAAAATATTTTTTTTTGAAGCGATGAGCTCCAGGCGGGTAATTCAATGAAATATTTGGAATGCAATGAATGAAAGGATAAACTACAACAGTTCAAAGTTACTCACTTGGTGAGACGACTTGTATATAGTTGAGGGTGATGTGAGCTTCAAGACACGGAGTCACCCGCCATAAATAAACAATATGAAGTGAAATACTATATAATATAATTTAATATAATAAAAAATGTAAAACAATTAATCCAACCAATTCCCTTTGGTTTGTATGAATAACAACATGACAGTAATAAATAAATAATTCTGCAGAACACTCTGCATTTCTAACTATGGACAGTCCTTTCTTGAATGGACACTATTTAAACAAAAATCCTTAATAAATTACATTAGTAAATTTACTCGTCAGCATCTAAGACACAACCACGAGAAGCATCAGAGACCAATTTAGCGTATTTGGATAAAGTACCTCTGGTATATCTTGGAGCTGGAGCAACCCATTGTTTTCTTCTTTCTGCTAATTCTTCAGGAGAGACTAACAAATCGATTTTGTTGTTATCAGAGTCAATAACGATTTCATCACCATCTTTAACTAAACCAATTGGACCACCTTGAGCAGCTTCTGGAACAATGTGGCCAATTAAAAAACCGTGGGAACCACCAGAGAATCTACCATCGGTTAATAAGGCAACATCTTTACCTAAACCATAACCCATTAAAGCAGAAGAAGGTTTCAACATTTCTGGCATACCTGGACCACCTTTTGGTCCTTCATATCTAATAATAACAACGGTTTTAACGCCTTTTTTGATTTCACCGTTTTCTAAAGCTTGAATAAAAGCAGATTCTTCTTCAAAAACTCTGGCACTACCTTTGAAATAAGTACCTTCTTTACCTGTAATTTTACCAACAGCACCACCTGGAGCTAAAGAACCATACAATATTTGTAAATGACCTCTTGGTTTGATTGGTTCTGAAACAGATTTGATGATGTCTTGACCTGCTGGTAAACCTTCTGAAGCATCAGCATTTTCACCTAAAGTTTTACCAGTAACAGTTAAAGTATCTGGGTTTAAGAAACCTTCATTTAATAAATATTTCATGACGGCTTGAGTACCACCATATTGTGCCAATTCAGCCATGACATATTTACCAGAAGGTTTGAAATCACCTAATAATGGAGTTTTATCAGATATTGCTTGGAATTCATCTAAAGTTAAATCAACACCAGCTGAATGAGCAATGGCAATCATATGTAAACAAGCATTTGTGGAACCACCAGTGGCAATAACATAAGTGATTGCGTTTTTGAAAGCTTCTTTGGTCATGATATCTCTTGGTTTCAAATCTAGTTCAATTAAATGTTTTATGGCATCACCAATGGTGTCACATTCATTTAACTTTTCTTTTGAAACTGCAATTGAAGATGAAGAGTTTGGCATGGTCATACCTAAAACTTCTGCAGCGGAAGCCATTGTGTTAGCGGTGTACATACCACCACAAGAACCTGCACCTGGACAAGCATGTTTCACAATATCAACTCTTTCTTCTTCATTAATTTGTTTGGAAATATATTGACCATAAGATTGGAAAGCTGAAACAATATCAATATTTTCGGGGATTTTTTCAGATCCACAGCTTGGATGACCTGGCTTGATGGACCCACCGTAAACCATAATGGAAGGTCTGTTATGTCTAGCCATGGCCATTAAGACACCAGGCATGTTTTTATCACAAGATGGGATACCAATGTTAGCATCATAATGTTGGGCCATCATGATGGTCTCAAAAGAATCAGCAATAATTTCTCTTGATTGTAAAGAGTATCTCATACCTTTGGTACCCATGGAAATACCATCTGAAACACCAATGGTGTTGAACTGCATTGGCATCAAACCAGCTTTTCTGACAGATTCAGAACATCTGTTGTTCAAGTCTAATAAATGCATGTTACATGGGTTACCAGACCACCACACAGAACCGACACCAACTTGACCTTTGCTGAAATCCTCTTGTTTGAAACCAGTGGCAAACAACATGGCTTGGGAGGCACCTTGATCTTTTGGTTCGGTGATGATGTTGGAATATCTGTTTAGCTTCTTTTCCAAGTTCTTGGAAAGCGCTGAGAAGTTTCTTCTAGAAGTGTTTCTGGAAAGCATATTTAGCTATTTGTTGTTGCTGTTGCTTACTACCTTGCTAGTTCCTTGCTGAGCAGTCAATCGGGCGGGACAGAAGACGTTGAAGTTGTAAAGAAAGAAGATCAAAATATTTTGACATTATGACTAAAATAAAATTTTTTGAGGAAATTATTGGCCGATGTTGGAATGGCGAGTTTTGATGGTTTTGACACTAAATTTTCGATGGTGAAAAGTTATCTGAAATTGGTATGGTCATGATGAAGCTCCATCTTTCTAACAATGTTACTTACATATTGATACCATTTCATTCGATAGAGTTATTCACGAACCTAGCTAGATAGCATGTTACGGCCACACTCCGCTATTTTCCAAACAGTCAGATGAGCAGCTATTTTTGCCATTAAAAAACAGTTTGAAAGCTGTAGCAGCATTCAATTAACACTGAGTAAACACATTTCGCACTGCTCACTCAAAAACAACCTCATAAACAGCTTAATCTCCGCAAATCTTCAAATCTTCGAGTCTAGCAGGGTAACGATGTTTCTGTTTTTTTTTTTTTTTTTTTTTTTCGTCGATTTTTCACTTTTTTCACTTTAAAACTCATGTTTTAATCAACATCAACCAACAAAACCAAATATGTTCTCTCCAGCCAGCTCACAGAAGACACACACAGCTTTGCTCACACATGTGCGTCATTTTTCCAGAAGAAGACTGGCATACCCACAGGCATACAGGGGCCCAATTCTAGGAAGATTGCCAAAAGGTAGTAAAGAAAAACGTACAAACTTCAAGTACCAGCTAGACCTTTTCTTGGGGAAGAAGAACTACAAAGGTGAATATGTGCAGAACAAGTACAACAAGCTCCCTGAAAACCATATTCCAAATTATATAACACCAAGACAGGACGGAGGTCAACCACTGGTGGATCCAAAAACAAATGCAAGACTAGATTTTTTTGGAAAACCATTGCGTGAAGAAGGTAATAACAATAGAAGAGACAGGTTTTTGAATCCTTTAGCACCATTCCCACAGAATCCAGCGTGTGAAACAGCCACTCAAGTCAGTGAGAAAGATCGTATAGAAATCCACAGAAAAGTTAAAGTTCAAGGTTTGCATGCTCAAGATGTTGCCATTGAATATCAATTGAAAATTTCAAGAGTTGAAGCTATTGCTGAACTAGTAGAAATTGAGAAAAAATGGAGTGAAAAGGTAAGGTAGAGTTTCTTTTGGAATGAAAGATTTAGATGCAAGTTTTAAGGAAAACAGATTTTGAAGATGATTTTATGATGAGACTATTTTAAAAATTCGATTAGTCTTCAAGACAACTTCATGGTTAAAAATATTTCCACTGAGAATCATCTCAATTTTTGCTTTTGGTTTGCTGCACTATTTCCATTTCAAAAATATCATACCAAAAACAAAATACTAACATCAATCTAGAACTTAATTTCCCAAGATTTACAAACTTTTAACAACACTTTATACAAAGCTTTCCCATTATTCAACACCAAAACTACCCCAGATAACCTAACAGAAGTCCCAATTCCAAAGAAAACTCTTAAAGGTGGTTTTGTCACTGTTGCTGAAGCAGAACCTTTTGGTCCAGTTGATGCTGCTGAAGTATTAGGTTTAGAACCGGCTGCTGAAACTTTAGCCAGATTATCTGCTCCTGTTGATATATCAGCACAAAAGTCAAAATCTGCAAAAGGTGAAAATGATGATGTTTTCATTGCTAAGAAAGGTCCAAAAGAACGTAGTGGTTTAATTTTTAAGAAAGTTAAAGTTGGTGAAGTTGGTTTCAGATATGGTACTACTTTACGTGATAATAAGAGAAACCGTAAAGTTACTTATGATGAAACTGGTAAAATGATTTATGGTTTGAGTCGTGTGTGATTTACTTCATGATTTTTATTTTCATTTTTCTTCTCATAGCACAATCCTATTTCATTATCCATCCTTTTTTTTTTACTTTGAACTTCATGACATTAAACAACTACCATTTCCAAATATGATTCGAGCAAAGAATCAGGAAAATGAATACTTAAAACAAAAGACACATGTTTTATTGGTTTTATTTTTTGTTTTATTGAGTTAGTTGTAAATAGATTTTATGTTGTATAATATATTCCAATTCAATAGAACAATAAACTACAAAATCATTTTAATTATTGTAATTCTTATCTTACTACTATTAGTTTGAAAATGTCTTGAATTTTTCATGAATAAATGGTAATCAACTATTTTCAAATGAACTGTTTTCAGTGCTGTTATTCAAGTTCGTGGAACTATTATTGTTTAGCAAACTACCACTATTACTTGAACCTGGTTGGCCTCCATTAATATTAGAATGATTATTCTTATTATCATGTTGGAAGAATTTCTTCTCTCTATTTAGAAAAGACATATCACGAATTGATCTTGATGTTGGTGTACTTGCTGGACTTGTAACCGTACTACTAGTCTTATGACTTGGTGAACTTTGAGACCAATTGCTCAAATACCCAGGTGCAGCTGTAAATCTATTACGTTTCTTGATTGTTGGAGGTCCAATTAATCCATCAACTTTAAATAAATCTTCTGTTCTTAACTCTGGCGATCTACTTGCAACAGCTCTATCATATGGTAAATTAGGAGTACTTGGATTCAAAATATTTCCTTGATCTCCTATTTTCCCACCATGATATCTAGCTTGATAACTATAACTGCCACTATTAATAGTGATTGGGTTACCTCCAATTCCAGCATTTAAAGTATTCAATGAATTTCTGCTTCTCAAATCTCTAGCATTACCAAGTCTTAAATTATGAGTTGGACTTAAACTTCCATTTCCAAATGAATCTGCTAATGAAGTCTTAAATGATGAATTTGAGGATGTTCTTGCCAAAGTTCTGTTCAAAATAACAGATACTTTTTTATCATAAATTTGCGGAGCGCTTTCAAATGGGGTCAATACATCAGTATTACTGTATCTTGTATCCATTGAAGTTGAGCGTAAATGACCATCATTTGTATTTTCAGAAAAGTTCGAATAAGTTTCCGCATCTTTAGTAAAAAATGAATCTAAATTGTCTAATTCTGCCCACATATGACTTAGTGAACCTTCGGTGCCTTCAACAACGGATGTTGTATCGATATTTTCTTCTGCAGATTCATGAGATTGATAATTATACTCCTCCATATGGAATTTGATTTGCTCTTGTTCTTCTGGATTTTCAGATGTTTCATTCTCAACTAAAGCAACACAAGATAAATAAACTGCATGAACATTACTTCTTGTGGTAACAGCTGTGATTGCTGGCATTGGAATTGACCAACCAGATTCCTCTGGAATACCAAATAATGTAACAGTACTTTCATAATCTTTCTTTATAGTCTTATTACCTAAACTCATTCTTAAAATATCTTTATCTAACTTGGATCCAGAAATACTTGTAGTTTCATCCAACACTTCTAGTGCTTGTTCAGCTAATGGCGTCAATAACAATCTCAACAATGGAGAGATTAAATCAGCACCACACCCTTGGAACTGAGGTTCTGAAAAATCAATCTTTGGAAATAACAATTTCAAAATGTTCATAGTTTCTATTTTAACCATATCCAACTTATTTGATAACAAGCCTAGCAAAAAAATGACAATTTGACCACTATATTGACTCAAGTAATTCAAGGAAATGTAATTAATAGTTTGACTTAAAAAATCATCTTTACTTCTAAATTTATTCTTAGAAAATGAATCAAGTAGTCTTGACAAACTGGCCTCTCCATTTCTATTTGCCATATCCATCAACGTATTTGCAGATTCAGTCATTTCATCTGATAAATCCTCTTCATCCAAAGCGTGTAAATATCTTGGTAGATTTACTAACAGTGCAAACAATAATCTAGTCTTGCCTCCAGCAATGATATCACTATCCTTCAGTTTGTTCAAACGATCCAATAATTTCAATGAGGGTTCCCAAGATAATGATGATCTCAAACCAATCATCACTATTGGCTGAATACCTTCAAATTTACCTTCCCAGTTGGAAGGAAATGTGGAAACCAAACAGGAGACAGTATCTTCGGAATCCAAATCAATTTTAGATAAAAACTTTGATAAGACTGATAACAACTCAATATACTCATGTTCATTAATTGTATTCAAAGAAGCAACAGTACACCAGAATAATTGTGGAAAATCAATCAACTTCTCAGCATCTAATTCAGATATGATGGCATTCAAAGTCATTAATATTTGCATTGAGAAGCCTTGAATATCTTGAGTTTCATCTGAAATTGTATTTGATAAACGATGTAACATATCTCTTAACATACTTTGATCTAAGAAAGATAATAATGATCTGAAAACCTGAAAAGAACGACATGCAATATGTCTCACAGCACAAGTAGTAGCCCAGGACAGTGCAACTCTTCCCCATTCACTTTGTAAGTTTGGATGTGACACACTGAAGATTTCCAGAATATTTCTAACTAATAAATCCATGTCTTTTGGAGAGCGAGAACCGCCTTTATCATTATTCAAATCATCATAAACCCATAATGATCTTTTATTATATCTTATCATGTTTTTTGTTTCTTCTAATTTTGGATGTTCAGTGACTGTACTCAATAAATAAACAATCATTTTAGCTGCTGCTTCCTGAACAACTGGCAAATAATGATCTAAAAGAACAAACGATATATGCAATAATAATGGGATTTTTCCATTCAATGATTCTTTTGGAATAACAAATAAGTCTGACAAAAAAATTAACGCCAATTGACCCAATGAGAAAACTGAATCATAACCTGCAAACCCAAATGATTTCCATAAGTCCGCAACATAAGGTAAAGATTTATCATTGACTGGTGGTTCATATGGAGTTGCTAGTGGTGGAACCATAAGTTTAGGTTGAATATAACCGATGATTGAACTTGATAAGACAACGCTTGAGGTAGATAAATAAACCAAAACTTTGCTGCAAAACTCAACAAACAATGGATTTCTTTTCACAATACTAGTATTAATAACAAATAATAAAATTGCATTCACATTTCTCATATTCGCACCATTACCCAAAGACATCCATAAAGCTTCAATTTCGTTTGGGATACTATCTGAGAATTTAACTGTGATTTCAAATAGATTGCTAAGAACCATATAAGAGCTTATATCAATTTCATTATCGGTAACTTTCAATTCAACGGTTTGTAACCAAGGCATTAAGATGGTTAAAATATCTCTTCGTGCTTCAAAACTGACAATATGGAAATGCTTGGTTAATGTAGATATCAAAAACATATTTTCATCAGGAAAGGCTGAGGCGAAATAAGTTGCAATTTCCAGTAAGGCTCTTTTGTAAATAGTCTTATTGTTATTTAAAACTCTTTCCGTATATGCACCTACTAATTCTGAACCGAAAAATCTCTTCTCTGCATCAACAAGAAGTTTAATAGACTTTGACCTAATCTCAAAGCTGTTAAAACCACATCCATAAAGTGCAAGTAACAACACTTGATGTTTTTTCAATGGATAATCTTTTGAATCAATCAAACCTTGTGCAATATTAACGTAATAGTTCTCAATGCTTATAATTTTTTGATCAATTATACATTTATCATAAATTTCTGTAAATAAATCCTCGTCATCGGGATTATTTTTGAACAAACTCTTCAAAGCTTTTTTGGCCAATCCCATAATTCTATCATTTGATGAATTTAGTAATGAGTCAATCCAAGACAGCAACGTAGTTGAATCAAATTTTAAAACTGTTTGACCTCTCAACTCTTTGATTTTACCATTCAATAAAGCAACCATACAATTAGTTGAAGCAATACTCAAATACTGTTTCTCAAATTCAATAGCAGAAGTCATAGCAGAAGTTGCCTGCGTATTAGCATAACTTGCTGACATTTGTAAATATCTATTTTTTGTTATTGTAGCATATTTACCGTAGCCACACCATTCTTTCAAAAAAGTGAAACAAGAGACTCTTGCTTCAAATGGTAACCATTTATCAGCAGTTCCATTCTTATGTAAACCACTGAAAACATTCTCCAAAAACCCACAAAAATAGCGACGAAGTTTTTGATACTCAAAGCAAACTTGAATATTAGGTTGTGACAGAAACAATCTAATTATTTTAATAAAATTGATCAATCTTGATATAGTCCATTCATCATTAATAATTGTATCATCTTCAACAAATTTACTAACAGTGTTCAAAATATGAACAACTTCAATTCTCAAGATACTGTCTTCGGTTTCAATTGGTCTATCCATCTGATTTTCCCATTTGGTAAAAACAGGTTCCACAGATTCAATAAAAGTCTTAAAAATATTAACGTTCATACAACTCAACCCAGAATAAATAGCCTCTCTAATTGATTGATTTGAATTGCTCAATAAACTCAGTGTGAGTTTGAAAACACTTCTAGCACTAGTGATGGTGCTATGTTGAATGGTCAACAGTTGTTGAGATTTCTTTTTCTTATGTGAGTTTGTGAGAGAGTTTGGAATGTGTAATCTCTGTTCATTTGTTGAAGTCAAAGAAGTACATGCAACAATCAAATACAATTTCCATTGTTCAATTAAAACTTCAGCATGACCTTGAGTTGATCTATCGCTAGTTTTACCTGTTTTAGCAATTTCCAAAATTAGATCATGAATTTGCACCAATCTTGTACAAACAATTGAACGACATAAGGCCATGGTAATTGGGCATCTTTCAAAACAGAGAGTTAAAATTTTAGGAAATACTCTAAACCAAAGAGCTGAATCAACACCATAATCTGATTCTGCGATTCTAATTAAAACATCACGGCGCTGTTTTGCAGTAAGTTTTGATAATCTAGAACGTTCAGCAACGCTTAAGTTCTGCTTCTGAGCATTTATCAGTTTGTAAAAATCTGTTGATTGTAATATAAAATAGACTCTTGTACCAATATCAGCAGCAAATTTCGAGTTTGATCTTCTATGTTTGAGTTTCTTTTTCTGAGAAGTTTTTGGTTTTGTTTGGTCATATAAAGCTTGATCAAACAACTCAACAATCCTTAAAATTGAAATACCAATCTTTCTAACTTCAAAATCTTGAGAAGACAAAAAAAATAAGCCATGACCTTCCACCTCTTCAATCACAGTAATTGTATTTTTCCATTGTAGTTCGTTTTCAAGTTTTTGTTCCTCATCTTCTTCCCCATTTTCATTGATTGTTTTAACAATCTTGTTACTTTGAATTGAAGATAACCAAAATTCAAGCAACTCATAATACAGTCTCAATAATTCTTTGGATAGAACATAACTTTCAGAATAACTTGATCTTTCATCAAAATTGAATGCAAATTTGGAAAAATAAGTAATCATAGTATGTGGGTTTTTTTTAGAAACCAATAATTTCAATGAATCTCTAGAAGCTTTTGTAACATTGACATCAGTGTGCAAAGAATTTCTGCATAAGAGCTCTATAATATTTCTTGGGAATCCTTGAATTGTCCATGGAATTGCTTCAATAATAACAGCAAATAATTGAGAATGCAAAGCCTTGCTTAATTGAACATTCATGTCAGAACCAAATTTAAATCCACTAAATGGTGATTTTGAGCCATAGTAGAAAGGATTACTTGTTGTATTTTGAGATTGACTGTTTTGATTCTGTGGGCTATGTAAGGATCCCACAGCTTTGTCCAGCAAAACTAAAATCAATTCAATATATTTCCACATTTCTTCATGATAGCCATCTTTGACCTCTAAATTAATATCAGGATCTGATAAAGTGTCATTATTTTCTGGAAATTCCGGTCTTTCTTCATCAGCTAAAATTGCGATATATGACCTTATAGCTAAAACGATCTTTTCATGCTGAATGTTATCGATTGTATGTCCATTGAAGCTTAATCTAATTAAAGGAACAATGAAGTTTTCCATTGTTGCACCATGAGCAGCATAACCTATCGCTCTAAAAATTTGGACAAATGGTAAAATAATTTCAATATCATCAGCTGACCAACCAGATTTCCCTTTAACAAAAAGAAGAGATTTGATAATAGTATCAATTTTCCTTGTTGTGTTGTTTAGAGATTCAGTGCATCTGAAAAGATAAACCCAAATCAATCTTGAAATTCCTGTAACAATCACTGCTTTTTCATCCTGTGTTGTTTGTTTGGATTTGAAGGTTTTGATCATTGCTTCTATTAGTTTGTACCATTTAGCTAAAAACAATTCATTTGGAGAGACACACAGAACAGATATCAATAAAGTTAAATTAGTGGTCCAACCAGGGTTACTAAAGTCAACATAATGGGAGGTTTTGTAAAGCTTTGTGATAGCTTCAACCCAAGTTGGATGATTAACTTCGGCTGTTAATGATTCAGATAATGGAAGTAATAGATATGTTAAAACTCGGGAGTATGCTAATCTAATAGAATGACTTCTTGTTAAATTGAAAAATTTCGATATTGATAATAAGAAATCAGCACTCTCTTCAAAATCTTCTGGTGGATAGCTTTTGAGTCTAAGGTATCTCATACCATGAATTAATAAATGGATAGATGGTTCAATTTCTTTAGGAACATTTGGATGTATTTTTTCAAGCTCAGCAATGAATCTATCGCTAACACTCAAAAATCTTTTTTCTGACATGTAACCTAATAATTCTGCAATTAGATTCCAACTAGCAGATCTAATGATACTTGATGAAATTTGAATTGGATCTGTACTTCTCAATTGCGAAAAAACAATCTCTTCCAATTTGTCTCCTAAATCATCATCCGTAGATTCAAAATCAACTTGTTTAACGATTTCAATCAAAACTCTGCATAATATGTAAATACTGATTGAAGATTTTCTTTCACCTTGTATAGCAGTATCACGTGAACGTTGTACTTGTTGCTCCAATTGAGATAGTTTTGAGTCTGCGATAGTGTTGACGGTTGATTTTGATGAATTGTTTCTTTTATGAGAGAATCTGCTAATATTACTAGAAGTATGTGAATGTGTTCTTTTGAAACTTGAATTTTCCTTATACTCTTTCAGGCTATTTAGAGCTTTATCGACAGCATCAGCAGCCATGGACGCTACTTCTGCTTTTGATTTTCTCCAGTACATCACCGAATCAATAACTGGTTTAGGATTCTTCTTAGAAATGTAACCTAAAGAGGCCACAATCTTGTCAAAATTAGGATCAACACCTTCAGCTAACAAATCAACAATTGGAGGTTCAGACTCTAAAGGATGACTTAAACACATGTTCAATTTTCTTTCAGCATGTCTAACAAACTGAGTAAACACGATATGCAAAGTATATTCCGTTGGTGTTTTTGTTTCAGTTGCTAAGCTTCTCCGTATGCTTCTGATGTCGTCCATTGTAGTTGTATTGGATTCTTGTTTAGCCACCTCAAGCCCAGATGTGATCTGCTGTCGTGGTGTCTCCGGCGCTGAGTGGGTGGTGTCAGCAGCAATGTTATTTATGTGGTTGTTAATAAATCCCAATTCTTCAGGTTGCGCGTCCAAATTAATCTGTTGGATCGGTGGTGGGTACACAAATTGCGGGTGCTGTATCTGCTCTGGTACTTCTAGTCGCTGTGAAAACTGGAAGACCTCCTGCTGCACCAGCTGGGGACTTTGTTGTTGTTCCAAAAGCTGTTGATGAAAATTTGGTTCCTCATCGACTGGAATGATAACTTCTTCACGCGGATACACGTTCATTGCCTGGTCGAGATCAATTTCTAGAGGGCCCTGGCCTTCGCTTTGAGGCACATCATACTGGCTGACCATACTTTTCAACGCTTTCACTTATATAAAGCCGCTGTCAACGATAGTTTAATGGTTTGATAATATGTAACTCCAAAAATATTTTGAAATAGTTTTGTTTTATTTTGATTTAATTGTTTGAAGCTTTGAAGCTTTGTCATATGTAATCACCAATTTCCATAATTAGAGCAGAAAAGCAGAAAAAGAGAATGTCGTTGTCGTTGTGTGTCTTAGAAGACCACATTGAGCTGACAGGCAGCGTGGAAGATTCCATCAAGCGTTTGAATGAGGCGCAGGTTAGAGAATTCTGCTATTTTGACGAGACACTAGAAGGTTTTGTTGTTGTTCAAAAAGAGCCAGAGCTGCTGGTTGGTGGTGTACAGCTTGAATTTATGATTCAGTGCAATGGTGAAAACACTGAGACACAGAGCATTGGTGGTATAGAACTTCAAGAGCCTGTTTTGCAAAATAACACAACTGAAATTTACAAGTTTGTGCATCATTTATCGTACCCAAAGATCAATATGATCGACTCACCAACGCTCATTGTTAGATCACAAACAACAGCTTACTATAATAAAGTAGATGGAAAGGAAGCTAGTATTATCCTAGAAGACTTTGTGCCTGCTGAAAGAAGAAACATTTTAAGCGAAGTGAAACCAACAATAGCTGTTGGCAAGAACAGATTTTTATTGAAAGAGTCCGTACTTTCAGATATTTACATCAAAAACAACAAAGTTAATATTGAGGTGGACAAAAGTCATAGCTCAAAAAGCTCAGAGAGACTGATTTTATCACATGAAATTCAACTTCCAATAGTGAAATCTTTGAATTTCAGAGTCAGAAACATCAAAATTAAAGAAACAAGAATCTTATCAACCATTGATCTTGAGCTTACCAGTAGACTGAAGAAAATGGGTAAGTCGATAACTTTAAAGGGCATCAATTTTAAATTCAGAGGACCTTCTGAACCTAAATTCAAAGATCATTTTCCATTACAAATTACAAATGACGACAGTCTCTGTTTTTCATACCAACTTGATTCTTCTGAGCAGATCAATTACAAAGCACTCATAGATATCAATTACTCTATTGGAGTTCATGAAATACAAACCAAGTTTATTTCAAACATAGAATTTAATAATTTACAACACAAATTGAAAAAAGTATCAACTTCATCAGTGAACTTATCTAGTGTTACACTTTCACAAGGACTTGAGATCAAATTCATTGGAAATAAGAAAGTCAGATTAGGAGAATCTTTTAAATTAAAGGCACATATTTTGAACAACTCCAAAAAAAATAGAAATCTAGTGATGGTTTTTAATTCAACTTCAGAAGCATATCAACCAAATCTTCCTAAAATTAAATCACATATTCAAACTAATCTCAACTTACTGAAATACTATAATAGTTCTAAAATCAAAACTGTTGGTCTATTGAGTTTAGTGAACGAGGTGCACTTCAAAGTTAGTGCAGATCAGGTGTTTGAAAGTGAAATTACACTGATAGGTTTGGAAGTTGGTGTTTTCAACTTGGCTGGTGTTAGACTTGTGGATTTGACTAGTGGTGAGAGCATGAACTGTGATAAACTGTTGCAAGTTGTTGTCACAGAATAGAAAATAAATAGTTACGAAAACCACCATGAATCAATAAACGTATAGAATTGAATTGAACTTGTAGCTACCATCTGGATATTATAATGATAATCACCATAAAACCTTATTGTCCCACAACTTGAACTTTGCACCCTTAGAGGTCAAAATTGTGTCTATCACAGTCGTGCGCATACCGCATATGACTAAACTCCACCATGAAAATAAAGTTGAAAGTTTCAAGTCTTTGAATCGGTAATTAACCCACTACCAATCACACAGATCCACGATGGCTGAAGATAAGAAGAAACAGGCACCAGGTGGATACATTGGTTTTGTTGCCGGTGTTTTTTCCGGAATAGCGAAAAACACTGTGGGGCATCCTTTTGACACGATCAAAGTTCGTCTACAAACAGATTCAACTAGGTTCACTGGACCTTTGGATTGTTGTTACAAAACTTTGAAAACACAAGGTGTGAAGGGGTTTTATTTAGGTTTCACACCTCCGTTGTTTGGATGGATCATGATGGATTCCATTATGCTGGGATCTTTACATAATTATAGAAGAATTATAAAAAGAAACTTTTATGCTGATGAACCAAAACTAGATTTGAAAGGTCATATATTTGCTGGTGTTTTAGCAGGATGGACTGTCTCGTTTATTGCTGCTCCAGTTGAACTGGCTAAAGTTAAATTACAAGTTCAGTATGGAGCTAAGAATAACAAATATAATGGACCAATATCGGTAATAAAAGATATTTATAGAAAAAACGGTTTAGGTATAAATGGTTTATACAAAGGTTTAATTTCTACGCTGATTTTTAGAACAAATTTTATCACTTGGTGGGGAAGTTATGAAATCTTTACAAACTTGATGAAAGAGAAAACAAGTTTAAGTGATTTTGCAATCAATTTTTGGGCTGGAGGTTTTAGTGCAAGTTGTTTTTGGATCACTGCTTACCCTTCAGATGTTGTCAAATCATACTTATTAGCCAATGATAAATTTAACGGAAGTTTCAAAAGCTGGAAAGAGGCTGCTGTTGAGATTTTCAAAACAAGAGGTTGGAAAGGTTTCACGAAAGGTTTTGTTCCATCGATTTTAAGATCATTCCCGGCAAATGCTGCTGCATTGGCTGCGTTTGAAGCTGTGTTAAGGTTTACTGGTGCATCATAAGAGGGATATTCCGCGTGTGTAGGTGTCTGCTTCTTTGAAAATACATAGACTGTATTATAAATTCATATCATTATTATTTAAAGTAATTTTCCTAAAAACTCACGTCTTAACTTCTCATAGTTTGTTCTATTCCACATGAAATCTCTTTTACGCGTTCTTGGAACTTCAATCAACAAATTTGCAAACTTTGAATAAATGTCTTCTCTATCAATTCCATGTTCAATGCATAACCTCAAGAAACTACTCAGATAAATCAAAACATTAGCTCTTTGAGGTGGTAAACTTTCTAAGACTTTCTCTAAAGCATCATCTTCGTGTTTCAAGTTTGATAAAACAGAAGTAGACAAATAAGTTGGAACAATGCCTCCATCCAAACTTCTCAATAATAATAACAATACTCTGGCAATCGCTCTTGATGAACTTCCCTCAATACTTTGATCGGCACGTCTCAAATCATTTTCATCTAAATCTTTATCTTCATCAATGAGTGTAACTATTCTTTTCTCCAGATCATGTGTGAAGTTTAATTTTGTTTCATCAAACATATCATTAACAACTTTTTTGCTCAAGTAATTGATCAAAGTATAGATTGGTTTTGGAATTCCAGTATGCGAATCGCCACTCAATTCTTCAATTGAACATCCAAAATATGATTTATTGGCAAGAAAAGTACAAGTGATGAAAAAATCTTGTAACTTGTATACTCTTAAAACTAAGGTTTTCTCGAATTTTGAACATCCAACTGGTAAAGTTGCATTGATTTTAATAATTTGAGAAGCATGTCTTGGTAAAATTCCTCTGTTATTTTCAACGTTACTTACCGCCTGTTTGTCTCTTTGTGGTTTTGTTTCTTGTTTATCAATAAAGTCTATAATTTCCCAATAAAGTTTACAATTACCAACATTAGTTATCATGACTTCAATTGTAGTTTTTGATAAAATTGGTACTTGAGTGACATTTTCCAATGATTCAATTGTGATGGAAGGTTTCTTACTGTGATTTTCTTCATCATCCAATTTCTTTAAAAAACTTTTAACAATGGCATTTCTTTCATCGTTATTGATTATTGGAATTGATGAGATCGTAAAATCTGCAACAACAGGCTTATGATCAGATAAATATATTTCTGGTGAGAAATACTTGTTGATTATGACGTATTTAGATTTGGAATGAAATATTCTATCTGTGTATGATGGAATTCTTGCTTCATCATAATCCTTCATTGGAGTATCAAATTTATAAGATGGAGAAAATTTTATTGTACCTTCTTCAAAATTTTTAAAAATCCTTCCTTTAGTTTTCTCCATAATTAAAGTATCATGATCTAATAACTCCTCATAGTTTTCATTCTCAATTAATGTTCTGAGTTCCTGACTCTCGCCTGTTAACCTATAATTCAAGTCACCTCCAATAAAAATGATATTTTTATCAAAATCATGAACACTTTTAACACTAGAAACTTCGTCTTTAAAATCTTTTGGAGGTGGTTTTCTGGCTGGTTTTTTTGGTGATGCATTTTGACTTGATATCCTTTCAATCTCCTTGTTTTCTAGCTCTTTGGTTTCTTGCTCTTCTGAATCTATTACTGCAATTTTATGGTTATCATTCTTCTGGTCCTCACCTACTAGTTCTTCTTCATCACTTTCTATATCTGCATTTTTCAACATTCCTTCTAACTCTTCAACATCAAATACAACACCATCCTCATCAGCATTGACCAACGATCCATGTGATTTCACCAATGGTAAATAAGATGAAACACCATACAGTTCTTTTCTTCTTTTGATTAAAAATCCTTCTTTTTCACCGGCTGCAAAATGACAATCTAAGAAGCTAAAACTAAAATCATTTATCTTAAAATTAGTCAAGATTGCTCCTTTATTACCATAAAAATTCATAATGCCTGTTCCAATTGAATCAATTGCTAACTCACTAAAATTTATCGCTAGTTCTGAACGGCATATCAAAATAGAAGCTAACCCTAAAAGTTTATTGGTTTTCAAAATTTTGAAATTATCTTTGGAATCTGGATCAATAATTGTCATGATTTTCTTTATCCAGTTTTCCACTGGAACAATTGAAGATCTTAAGTTTTTGGCATTAAGAGGCACAACCTCTTGGAATGCAACAAAATAAACATCTGAAGTAACGCCATTTGTTAAAAACAATTCAGATAAATCATCATCAGTTTTATAGATTTCATCACCATGCAAATTCCAGCTGAGAAATCTCAGATTCAATTCGCGTTCATGAAGAAATTCGGACTCATGTTCTTTTAAATGCAATTGTAAAGAATTTTGATCGACTTGAACTTCTTCAAAATCTTTGAATTTGAGTTCTTTGGTCTTCAAAAATTGTAGACCATCATTCCATTTTTTCAAAAATTCTTCATACTTATGTTTCTCATCTAGCCAAATCGATCCAATTGAGTAGTTTTGTAATGATATGGTTAATGTTTTAGGATTATTTGAAGTTTGTAAAGATAAAATGTCTTCTGGGATCAATGGTATGATTTTCTCATATAGCTTCTGCTTGTGTGATTGAATTGCATAGCGAGGCGTGTCTTCCTCATCATCAGGTGGAAAGTAAAACAAGGTTGATGTCGAAGTCTTGAGTTGGATCATGGCTTCTTTACTGATCTTAAAAATGGGAGTACATCGAAGAAACTTTTCAGGAAATAATTTTAAAAAATATTTTTTTTTTGACGTACTATTTAATATCAGTCGAAAATTTGTATGTGTAAACGAAAATTGATTTCAAAAAGGTTAAAAAGGTTAATAAAATAAAGATATTTTTGATGGTCAATATCTCATGATATTTTCAGGGTTCTTAAATAGTTCTGCACTATCAATATACATAGATTTATAGATTTCAATGTTGGTAGGTTGGGTGGTTTGTTTTTTCTATAAGAATATAAACTACTTGGATCTATCATGTTTTTTCTCTGAGCCAAAATCAGCTCTGTTATCATCAAAGCTTGTGCTTCTCTTATTGGAAGAGTTTGGTTCATGTTGATTGGATCTATCATTATCTTCATTGTCGGAATCCAGGTTTAGACTGTCATTATCCAGATGACCGTACTCATTACGGCCATTATTTTCTTCATCTAATGATTGTAAATCATCCAATTCAAAGTCTGCAGCATTTTCAGGACCTGATGCTAATTGACTTGAAGCTGCTAACATATAAGAGTTTTCAGTTGGTCTCCAAATGAATGCAATCAAATTGAAAATGACGAAATATACTAAAGAAGGCCAGAAATCCAAAAAAAAGAATCTGGATTTCCAATGTTGTTCAATTAAATCAGTGGTTGACATACTGATGTAAATGAATGAACTGACAACAACTCCTAAAATCAACACCAGTAAAGAAAGAAAAATTATTCTGAACAATCTCTTATACATGTTCAGTTTGATGATTTGTCTTTGAGCTGCTAATAATGCAGTTGTCTTATTCAAGGAACTTATAATCAAAATGTAAAACACTGCTGTTAGAATAGCAATAATCATTCCGGCAATGACTGAAACTAAAGAAGGGTATTCTGGGTTTGATAAGTAGTTGGAAATGATATAGAATGCACTCAAAGCAAAATGGAATAATGAAAATAGTTGACATTTGAGCATTGATTTTCTCTCCAACTTTGGGTAAACAACACCATAACCTAAAGAAATAACAAGTAATAAAAAGAACGAGAAAGTAAATTTGAAAGAGTTCAAAATTGAAATGAAAACCATATAAACTTTGACACCTGCATTGACTCTAGCACTTCTATTTTCTAAATCATATAAACTCCAAACCAAAATAGTTTCAGCAGTTAAGAACACAAAGAAAAACAAGAAGTATTTTTGTAGTGGTAGCACTTCATGTTTGTGTTTCCAAAAATTGAACGCGTAGTAAGCAAAACTTACTGCATAAGCAACAGCTAAAATACCATACAGAGCCAATTTTGGGAATTCTGATGCTGCAATATTACCAAAAGAGTTTCTAAAATTGATCTCAGCTTTATATTTAGAGCGATGAGAGTCTTTGGAGTTTGGAATGAATGTGGAAACACAGTAATAACCGGTGTTTTTGATTTGATATTTAGAAGGGTATAAACCTTTAGAATCAATTTTAAAAGTCATGATTTCTGACTTATTAGATTTATCATTACCTATGATAAAAGTGTCCAATTCATCCTGTGAACACAAGTTAAGTTCTACTGCTTTTTCATCACAAATGTACACTTTCTCACCGCTGGCAATAGTCTTGCCGATATTAGATAAATCCTGGTACTCAAAAATCACCACTGCCAAATCAATTGATTTTGGGTTGAATTCGGAGCTGAACTCTTTCAAATTGAAGGATATGAAGGGGTTGACACGACCGCCCCATGCGTCTTTGGCGTACATTCCTGAACATTTCTGGTTGTTGATATATGAGACTACCTCTCTATTGGCAAAGACGGTTGATGTGAGCGCAAGTATTAAAAGTGTGAGCGCGCGCATTTGTAACTGTGTGTGATGTGTGGTATGTTCTGATCTAATCCAGTTGAGCAGTGCGTTTCAACTTTCTCTCAACAGTGCTCACTCTGCTCTCAGTAACAAATCTTATCCAAAACTAGCTATACATAGTTGAAAAAGAAAAATAAGAGCGCATTTCACAGCCCATACTTACCCGGTGCATGTGCTGCTTTCTCTTTTAAAATGCTCATACATAAACTATATTCCAGCTGGTAATTGATTATACTCAAAGCAGCTTAACAGTGGATCTCCAATTTGAAATTTCTCACATGTGGTAGACTTTAGTTGCTCAAACAAATTATTTTGAGAGCTTTGTATCCACATTTGGCCACTTTTTACTTAAAAAAGGTTAAACTGGCAACTGCCCGCCTGTGCGCCTACAATCACCCGCCCCATCCTGCCTAACGCCACCCAGTTTAGGCAGCAAACTCCCCTTCGACTTTTAGTTCTCTGCCTGGCTCTCTCCCCGGCTGTATAAATACTGTCAGCAAACGCCTGCATAACAAAGTTGCCACTGGAAATTAATATTATTAGTAAAATGCTTGAAATTAGTTACTATTAGACTTGGAATCATAACTTCCACCACTTTTGCTCTGAACGATACACACAGGAAACTTCGGGCAGGACATTGATACCGAGAAGGAGCTACCACTACAACACTCTTGCCTTCTGCTTTTTTGCAACCAGCTCTTTTGCCCTTTTTGCCCTTTCCCACTCTTATTTTCTTTTTTTTTTTTTGTTGTTGTCACCAATACATTATTATCGTTCCTCCTACAAGTTAGGAGTCGCTATTCATTGATCTATTACCATCGGTTATCAGGAATCAGCGTTGCTTTAACGCCTGTTGGCACAATTAATACTACCGTTTTCACACAGATTCCATATTTCCATTGGCACACCAACGCCAACCATTCATGAGAGATCCCAACTTCAAAGCTGTATCACAAAACAAAGCAGCCATCGTTAACAGCCAACATGTCTACGATAGACGAGCTCTGGAATGCACCTCTGACAGGCCCCTAGTGAACTACCTGAACCATCTGACCTTTTTGGCCGGAGGCGCCCCAAAAGTTCGAGACACCTTGTCTACCGATGGTGGTGTTGAACGACTGGTGTGTATTTTGCATGAATGTTACAAACCATCCATAGAGTTGGACTTCAAAGAAAAAGAAGCTTTGATGCAGTTCACGCGACGTTTCCCGCCTCAAGATGTTACCATTAAAGTTGAAAAACCTATATCTGTGGAAAAAAGTGATGCTTTAATAGCTTGGAAATGGACTTTGACTCTGCAATGTCTGGTTTTAGTTGGAACTAGAGGTAATGAAGAAACTAGAAGAAAAGTAGTTGAGGCTGGTATTGTTCCCATTATTGCAACGATTTTGGATAATTATTTACTAGCAGAAAGAAACTTTGATAACGTTACAGGTGCTGATTTAACTGAGAATTTTTTCAATTTAATCAAAAAAAGTTCTTCTCAATACAGTCCAAAGTCTTATGAGGATATAGAGAGATTTACATTAGAATTCAATGAAGACCCAGAAATTTCACAATTTTTAAATTCTGCCTCTTTATCAAATCCATATAACTCAACTTTTTTACAGCAAACAATTATCCATCCATTCAACCCAACTTTGTATCTAGCCAATTCAGATGATATAAACCATGTGGTATCATCCCCAAGAAGATTCTTAAATGGTATTCTGATCCCACAACAAGATGATGTCATTTGGGCATTACAAGTTTTAGCTTTTATTTCCAAATATGGTTACCTAAAAGAACATTTACAGAACACTTATATTATTGAACATTTATCCGTGCGGTCTTTACTGCGCAAAACTAGAAGTTCGTATGGTGAATTTGATTCTGATTTAAATATACCACCACCACTAGACAAAGATGATTACTTAGATAATGAAGATTGTGATCTAACCTCAAATGTTTCTGGAGATGATGAAATAGAATCAGGTAAACCAAGTTTACCTTCTACTTCAACAACTACTGGTATGTCAACAGTTCCATCTTCATCAGTTCCAACTGCTACTTCTCCACAAACAGAGCCTTCTAGTGGGCGACAAAATATTCTAATACAATCCAATAATAACTCAAATGATGATATCATGACAAACCATTATTCACAATTACTGGGTAATAAATTTGATCCTGATTTATATTACTCCAAAAAGATTGATGTCGATATAGATACTCCAATGGTTGATGTTGGTACTCAATTGACAACAACCCTTTCATCAACTTCCACTACTAAGTCTGATGAGTACAATTCATCGAAATGTTTTGGTAAAAAAGTTTTAGCTTCCATAAAAAAATTTGATAAATCCTGTCGCCCTTCTTTAAATGTTGATGAGAATAAAAAACTTAGGTTCAATTCCTCATCTGCTTCAACTCCTACTGGTGCTTTATCATCATTTGGGTTATCTTTCCCAGAAAAAGATGCGCCTTGTTCTTCATTTGGTAGATTTTTTAGAGATTTTTGTCCAACAGAAAGATTGAAATGTAATTCGAAATCTTCTAGTATTAAAATCAAAGATGAAGAATCTAAAATTTTGAATTGGATTGAATTATCAATAAAACTATCAAATTTTTATTCTTCAAAACAAGTTCAGCATAAAATGAAATCAATTAAGAAGTTCAAATCCGATATTGAAGCTTATAAACAGAAGTGGGATTACGATAATTACTTCCATAATAATAATGATCTTAATTCAGATCTTGAGGTTAATAAGATCAAACCACCGCCAAAGAAAATTAATATTTTCCCACTAGTTGAGAAATTCACAATGAATTCTTTAAATCCAGAATTAATGTGCTATTGGTCTGGAGTTGTCATGAGAAACTCTTGTAAAAAAGATGATGCTCGTGGAGGGCTACGACAATGTGGTTCATTCAAATGTGGTAAATGGGAAGAATTCCAAAAACAATTTGCTAAATGTCGTCGTTGTAAACGTTCAAAATATTGTTCTAAACAATGTCAATTAGAAGCTTGGGATTATCATAAATATTGGTGTATTGATGCATCAACAAATCACAATCCATTTAATAATGAATCAACTAATGCGAGATCTGATCCTAATAGAACAGGAAGACGAATTCCAAATGCAGATGTTGACGCCGAAAACGTTACTGTTAATATTCAGGCTGATGAGGAGGAAGAAGAAGGACCAATAATTCTTCCATTACCAGGAGCTTAATTTCAAGTAATGAAGAAAAAAAAATCTCAAATTCAAAACTATTAAGTTATAAACTTTTTATGACCACTTTTATTTATCTATATGTTTTCTGTCAAAATCAGTGGTTAACAATGATTGAGATAAACTTATAGCACTTCATTTCTTCACCATATTTTTTTCATTCACCACCCATAGCAGCTCCAATTTTATATCATTATTTTTATTTGTTTACTTCTGTTCACTTCTCAGAGTCTACCTTCAATATTTTTATTAGTGGGCTTTAATTTATTTATATTAGCTTTGTGAATCCATATATATACCTGTTCATCTGTGTGTGTTTTAGTTCGTTTGATTTTTATACATAGAAAGCCGTTTTGTTCATTAAAAAAAAAAAATGATGAGTCTGCTTAAAATTTTGGAGCAATTGTTTGAAATGATTCAAAATCTATATAACTTTATAATTAATAGATACCTTACAACTCTTCAGTAGATCTATCAAAAAGTTTATGAAAATGATTCTTTCAGGATAGCTATAAAAATACATTAATGTAGTTTTTTTCAATTCCAAATTGAGAAAGTTAATATAGAAATAAGTATCGATATCCATTCAATGACCAATGAGAGAATTAAAGAGAAAGTTATGTAATCTATCTGTATATTTTTGTGTTCTCTATCTGTAAATCTAATCATGACCAAATTTGATCAAATCGGTTTCAACAAAGTGCATGAATTTCATAGTTTGTTCCATAAAAGTCAAAGTTAAGATTGTATGTGGAGCAATTCTTAAAATTTGAGCAAAAAACCCTTTATATAAAGCACCAACACCTTCAAATTTAATAGTTTTAATGAAACAATCAACAGGACCTTTATATAAAGCACCTTTTTGATTATACATTCTTGTTAGAATAACATCACCTGGATTCATAACAATACCAACTCCAAATCCAGCAACAGTACTTGAAGTTAAATGTAAACCCGTACCTTCTTCCATTATATGATTATTTAATAAGAAATGTTTTGTAAAATTGTAAATTGGTAATTGAACGGAGGATCCCATACCTGTTCTAATAATTGCAGCATCAACACCTCTAAATAAACCTTTGAAACCTTCAGCTTTGTAAATTTGTTTAAATCCATCAAAGATGTTTTTATAATGAGTTTGTTCACCAATTTTAATTTTATCAGAATAAGATTGCATTCTAGTTTTAATTAAAAATAACGGTGAGCCAATGATTGCACCTGCAATACCGGATAACGCACCTGCCACAACATTGATTGGGATATTTTGAATAGTGTGACTGTCTTGGTCTGGATAAAATATAGAATTAATGATGTTTCTACTTGGTTCATATAAACCTAATCTACAACCGTTCAAACCAAGTTGATAAATATAGGCACAAACTAAACCTTTTTGTAAACCTCTGATACCTTCATTTTGATAAATCTTAACCAAAGCTTGAATAGGGTTCTTATAGATACGTTCCGCATGAGATGTAAGTTCTCCTTGTAATTGCATTCTAATTTTGACCAGTTCAATTGGATTTGAGAAAGTGACGGCTCCACAGGCCGCTAGACCTCCAGCTATGAACCCACCGGCTGTGCTGATTTGCTGTGATGCTGATTTCTGCTGAGACATCTTGCTTGTGCTGTGTAGCTGAGATTCTGGCTGGTTGTTGGTGACTTCAAACAAAATATTTCAAAGTGAGGTGAAAAGTTGAAATACTTCAAAGTTCAGATATTTTTCAGATTAAAGTTTATGTAGTATTTTTTTTTTTTTTCGTCTGGTGAAGTAAACTGTAACAAGTTATCGATAACAGAAATTATTTGAATGAAAAGGAATTAAAAGCGAAAAAATGCAGCCAGTGAGCATCTTGCAAGTTTCAAAGCGAAAATTTTCTCCAAAAAGCGTGGATATTTTTTGGAGATTTTTTGGATAACACGCACCTGGCTGCCCGAATCATGCTCTTCAGTAATCCAACAACTTATAAACTTATAAGGCACTTTTTTTTTAAATAGAGCACTTTTTAAATGTATAAATTGTGTGTAATGTCGAGTGGGTTCAAAGTTATAGCTTTGTGACTTACAAGTTAGAATTTGTATCTGCTAGAGTACAAATTTGAATTATAATAAACGAATTGGTCGTCACGTCGTACATTGATTATTGAAGTGTGATTATACTAATTGACTATATTTTATAATAATTTGTAGCATAGTACTGTAAATATTAAAGGTTGTGTTGTTCATAACGATGGTTCTTATAAATCTGGAATGTGACACATTGTTCGAACAATGAAACCCCCAAATTAAGTAAAATTAAGCATTCACCTGATTACCGCAGTCAGTACAAAACAGGGCCATCGTTCCGTTGTCTTGCTTGGACACTGTAAACTTGTCACTGTTGCAAACATCACAAACCATTTTATTGGTAACTGTACTGGCTGAACCTATACTGTCATTAATACTGCCATTTAGAACTGTTCCATTGCTAATTGCTCCACTTTTAGATTTATTAATTAAGCTGTTTGTTCTACTTCTTGAATGTTCTTTGTTGTTGACTCTCAACGAATTACCTCTTGATAGAACTGATTCTGAAGAATAATTCAAATGAATACCCAAAAATGAGCCATGATTATCATCATGATCAGCTTTTTTCTTTTTTCTTTCTGATAATAATATGTTTCTAATATTTTTAGGAAAATCTTTTCTAAACACTCTAATGATACCATTATCATCAGCTGAAACTATAATATTACCAATGAAATCTTTCTTTAATAACGATTGATCACTTTGATCAGGATCTGAATCATTTGCTTGGCCCAACTCACTATAAACTTCATAGATATAATCATTGGATAAAGATAACAATTTCACAGTGGCACTTGGTGCAATCAACGCTGCAGTAACAATTGAATGATGAGCATGAAACGCAGTATAATCTTTTCTTTTCTTACAATCATGTAAATGTAACAATTTGCTCCATCCATTATGAGTTTGATTGTTTTTGGAATTAGCAGCGTTTCTTTTATAGTCCCAAATATAAACCCAATGATCTTCAGATCCTGAAATAATATATTTACCATCATCTGATATGGTTGCTTCTATTTGAGAATAGTTATTAACAGCACCTTTGAAATATTCAACTAATGATCGTTCTTTTAAAGATAATAATCTAATTTTGGAATCATTAGATGTAACCAAAACTTTGACATCATCTTTATCAACAAATGAATTTATGCCTGTAATTTTCACTCCAGATTTCTTAGGATTAGAGGTATTCCCACTACTATTCCCTGAACTATTGGCTTTCTTTTGAGTTAAATCAAATGAATGTCTTAACTCTAAATTCTTAGTATCCAAAAAAAATATTACTCCATTGAAAGTTCCAGCAATAGTCAGTTTACCATTAGGTGTAAAAGTAACCGCAGTCACTAAGTTCTGTGCATCAAATTCATATTCTGCTTCATTATCTAAAATAGACCATAGTCTAACTTTATGATCTAAACACCCACTAAGAAAAAATCTATCATCAGTTGGGTGGAATTTTACACTTGTAACAAAATCTTTATGTTGAAAAGTTCTCAAACATTCTTTTTCATTAATATTCCAAAGTTTAACAGTTTTATCAATTGAACTAGAAAGTAGAAAATTATTTTTACTCCAATCCAAACATAAAATATCATGACTATGTCCTTCATAAACTCTATATGGATTATCTTGGAAAATTGAAGCAAATGTGACTTTTTCTTTAGTAGTGTTATTACTATTACCATATTCATCATTTGGATCTTCATTAGTCCCACTTGATGTATTAATCTGATCTAATCTATCCAAAGGAGATGAAATAACTTTCCAAACTTTAATAACACCATCTCTACCAGCAGATGCTAGAAATTTACCGTCTTTACTGAATTTCATTGTCCAAATTGCATGTTTAGTTTTATCAGCTGGATCCAGATTGTTTGAGTTATTATTATATTTATCATTTGATTCCTCTTGTTTAGAATCAGGACGTATTTCTTGTGCTAGAAACAATCTTCTTGTAATCGTTGTTGATATTGCACATTTCTTGAATGTTTTAATGTATTTTGCCTGCGTCAAATATTTATCATAATCCTCATCATCAAGAATCTGTAATTTATCCATGAGTGAGATCTTGTTTGCTGACTGTTGTTGTTTCTTGGATAAATTCTTGTTCAATTTAAAACACAACGGCCCATCAACCGTGCAGTAATTTTTAGTAGTGTTGTCTCTTTCATCAGCTCCGATTGATTCTTCGGATGAATCTTCATCGTACTCGTCAACTGATTTCTCGTGCAGAGTGGAAGAATCACTATGATAGTTGCTGCTGCTGTTATTGGAAAAAATGGACTTGAATATGGAATTGCGTTTGGTGGAACTGTGACTTGGATGAGCCTGTGAATCTACCATTTTGGCAGAGTTGTCATCAAACATGGCACAGCTATTAATATATCTTAAAAAAGCAAGTATGTGTTGGTTCTAGTTTGCAGAGCGTGTCTTGTGATTTTTCAAGAGTAAGCTAGCAACGAATAAACCTTCCAAATCTGTCTTGTTGAACTTTTTACCTGGTTGGCTTCTTCTTGCTAATTCTAGGCTGTTTCAACTTTGCCACTACTTGATTTCAGCTCATATATTTAATATTATTATTTCACTATCAGTTTTACCCGGCCGAAGTTTTTATTTTTTACTAACAATATTTGCGTGTTGGAAAAAAAAAAGTTTTGGCTGAGAGTGAAAAATAAAATTTCAATTTAAATTCACGACTTGAAAGCCATTTTCTGAGCAGCAAAAGCATAAAACAATTTTGATAATGGCAGACACCGTAACGTACGCAATTTTAGCTTCCCGGTGATACTAGTTTTTTGTATGAATCATTTGATTCACTAAAGTTTTTGAGGCATTGTACCAGAATACTGACATCAATTACAGAAGTAGTACATGGGCAGACTCTCCAGAAGAAGTGGACCAACCTATAATCAAGACAAATGCAGATGGTACCAAAACCATCATTAAATTCAGAGTAAACGACGACGGTAAAACCGTTAAAGTAACACAAAGAGTCCGTGAAGTTCTTGTTAAAGAAGTTGTTAATAAAGATGTTGCAAGAAGAAAAAACTGGGCCAAATTTGGAGCTGAAAAAAACACACCACCAGGACCTGATTTTAGAACTACACAAATAGGTGAAGCTGTTTATTTAAGATTAGGAACCACATGGAAAGCTTTGGAGAAAGAAGAAGAGGAAAAGAAAGCTGTTGAGGCATCTAAAACTGGAGGTAAGAGTATTACATGTAGAACCTGTGGTGGTGCTCATTTCACCGCCAAGTGTCCTTTCAAGGACACTTTGGGTTCTGCAGATGCTGCTGCTGAAAGTGGTGCTGCCACTGCTGATGTTCCAGCTGCCACTGGTAGAAGTGGTTATGTTCCTCCACATCTACGTAATAGAGTTCCAGGTACTGAAATCGAAAGAGACGTTGATGAAGTTCCTACATTGAAGATTTCTGAATTGAATACCATGGTTGCAGAAGATGAATTACGTGGAATTTTGATGCAATTCGGTCATTTACAAAGAGTCAATATTGTTAGAAACAAAGAAACAGGTAAATCTAAAGGTCTTGCATTTGCACAATACTCAAGTCAATACGATGCTGAAAAGGCTTTGAATGCTTTAAACGGTAAAGCTTTACGTAATTTGGTTATGCATGTGGAGTGGTCCAAACCTAGAAACTAGATCTTGAATTAAATTAGATACGACTTGGATATCTTTAGTCTACAGTATCAATAAATGGGTTATGTGATTTTTTTATTATTTTATTCATTCTTTTGGTATATGTGTAGAGAATGGTTCAAACTTCACTACAAGAAATAGTGGTTAATAGTTATTATTGTTGTTGCGTATATTGTATACATACATACAAAGATGATCAATCAACTTCAGCGCCGGGTGACACTGATGATGAATTAAAAATCGATTGGAAATTTCAATTTTGCCACCAGAAATAAACAAATTTGTAGAAACAAATTCAAGACAACAGGCTACTCCAGTTACACATACAATGAGCTTTGAAACCGACATCCCAGTCATCCTAACTACTTTGCGTGAAGAAGCAGACCCAAAATTTAGTTCCTTATTTATTGCATTTGAGGATTTATACACCAGAAAGTTATGGCATCAATTGTCCACTTATTTGGACAAATTCTTTGAAGATCCAAGCTCTGTCAATGTCAGACTCAGATTATACAACAATTTCATTTCACATTTCAAATATAAACTAAATATATTGAAACTGGTTAAATATTTACTATCTTCAATCGAAAATAATCAAGATTTACAAGAATCTTTGAACTATTTAACTGAATTACAAGACAGTTTGAGTAAAAAAGAAGGTTTGGATAAAGATCAAGCTTTATTGTTTATTGAAATTGAAATTGCTCGTTTACATTTAAAATTAGGTGAAGAATCTAAAGCTAGAGATGAATTAGATGAAATCACTTTGAAATTAGAGAATGTTGATAAAATCGAATTGATTTTAAACCAATCTTATTATTCAACTAATGCTGAATACTATAAATTCAAATCAGATTACAATAACTTTTATTATCAATCTCTATTATATTTATCAACTATTAAAGATATTAATCAACTACAAATTTTACAACAACAAAAATTGGCTTATGAATTAAGTATCAGTGCACTATTAGCTGATAAAATATACAATTTCGGTGAATTATTAGCACATCCAATCTTGAAAACTTTAGAATCAAATTCTTATCAATGGTTAGTTGATTTATTATATGCTTTGAATTCAGGTAACATTCAACAATTCTCTAAACTATTATCAAATTTAGAAAAAATTCCATTATTAAACCAATCTGAATCCTTCTTAAGACAAAAAATTTGTATAATGACATTAGTTGAACTTGTCTTCACCAAATCAATTAGAACAATCTCATTCAAAGATGTTTCTCAATCAACTTATTTAGGTATAGATGAAGTCGAACATTTAGTTATGAGAGCTTTAAGTTTGGGATTAATAAAAGGTTCAATTGATCAGATCAGTCAATTGATCACCATAAATTGGGTTCAACCAAGAGTTATCAATCAAGCCCAAATTGAATCAATGAAATCAAAACTGGTTGCTTGGGATAACAATGCTAAAAAATTAGGTCAATTTATGGAAGAAAATGGTAAAGAAATTTGGATTCAATAGATTATTTTCAATATGTTTATTCATAAGAACTGATATTCAAAACTTTTGCTGATTATTCTGGAAACTTTTATGTTTTTATAAACGTCTTCATGTTTACCAAAATTATCAATAAATAGATTAAATGGAATTTTTTTCGTTTTCAATTGATTAACCAACCACTCTGTTTGTCTTAATGATAGCAACTCATCTTGGTACGAATGTAATATATTGGTTTCAACACCAACCAAATCCTCTAGATTGATTGTCACTGACTCATAATCATCATGAGCATTGACTATGAACTCTTCATAATCACTTCCATATTCTTCAACCAATTCTTTCAAATCATAAATCCCATCCAACAAGTAAACTGCTGCAACTGGTATTCCTTCCTTCTTAAGCTCGCCTAATATTGATAAAATAATAGTGGCACCAACGGAATGGCCAATCAATGTAATTCCTTCTGAGTCTACAATCTCAAAATTCTTCAGGATGAATTTCACTGCTCTTTTAACATCTTCATTATGTTGTGGGTATTTCACCTCCGGGGACAATCTGTAATCCACACTGAAAAACGATGCCTCTAAATTGAAGTCTGCAGCCATCACCTTTGGATCTTTTTCTGTGTTGTTTGGATCTCTCCAAGCTCCTCCATGGATAAAAATTACTGGTTCATTAAATCTGTGATTTCCCAATCTGAAACAGGAAACTATTTGTCTTTCGTGATCTCCATATTTCCTAACTTTTCTGGATTCCTCGAGCAAATCAGCACAAGAATTGTTCATTTTTGTGTAATTGTTCATTTAATAAATATTGTTGTGTCAACATCGAGATAAATATTAACAAGGGAAAAAAAACGTAAACAAAACAATATAAAAATCTTCAAATCACTACATCTCACTAAGAAGGCAAAAATGAGTACAGTCAGCTCGCCTATCAAACCATCAAACACCGCAAATTCATCTCCATATACATCAAAACCAACGTCAAGAGACGTCTCTAATACCAATGACATAAATAACGTGAAAGTTTTAGTGAGAGTTCGTCCAAGAATTAGCAGAGAAATAGAAGTTGGTTCTAAAGTTATTGTGGAGATGAACGGACAGTACACTACTGTGACAAATCCAAACCCTAAGGAGTCTATTCCTGGTGGATCTTCCAAAATCAATAAAAAAAAAAATTCAATTACTAGTTCAAATGGGATTGACAATGATGATAAAAAAACTTTCAGTTTTGATCGTAGTTTATGGTCTGTTGATTCAAATGACTCAAACTTTGTGTCTCAAGGCGACACTTATGGTCTAATTGGGAAAGAGATTTTAGAGCATAGTTTAAACGGGTTCAACACTTGTATTTTTGCATACGGACAAACTGGATCAGGTAAATCTTATACAATGATGGGAAACGAAGACAATCTAGGTATAATCCCTAGAATTTGTGAAGAGTTGTTTCAGAAATTGAACCAATTCCCAACTAATATCAAAGCACAAGTTAAAGTGTCATATTTTGAAATTTATAATGAACAAGTTAATGATTTATTAAGTGAGAATAAACAACTAAGAATAAGAGAAAATCCAAAAACTGGACCATATGTTGAGCAGTTAAGTGAATATATCATATCAGGTTATTTAGACTTCAAAAAATATATGGAGTTAGGAAATATTAAGAGAACTGTGGCATCAACTAAAATGAATGATCAATCTTCAAGATCTCATACAGTTTTCACCATCAGTCTCCGGATAACTGAGTTTAACTTGAATGATGATTTGGTTAAAGAAACAAACTCCAGTTTAAGATTAATCGATTTAGCAGGTTCTGAAAGAGTTAATTCCACGGGAGCAACTTCAGGTATAAGATTTAAAGAAGGTTCAAACATTAATAAAAGTTTGACTACATTGGGTAGAGTTATTTCAGCACTATCAGATGGGCAAAAACCTCCTTATAGAGACTCAAACTTGACATGGATTTTAAAAGAAAGTCTTGGAGGTAATAGCAAAACTGCAATGATTGCATGTATATCTCCTTGTGATTATGAAGAAACATTATCAACTTTAAGATATGCTACATTAGCTAAAAAAGTGAAATTGAATGCCATTGCAAATATTGATGAGATTAAAAATTCTGAGAATGCAGAAGAGCTGACTAAAATGAAACAAGAGATTATGAAGCTAACCAAATTATTGGATGAAATGAAAGAGCAAGATTTATTAATTAGTCAAATTACTAGCATGAGTAAATTTTTTGAGAACAGGTTACAAGATCAAACAAATCAGTATAATTTTGTGAAATCGAAATTCATTTTATCAAATGAAAACTGCAATTTATTAGAAAAGAATTTGAAATCGGTGCTTAATTCAGTTTTAGGAGATAAGTTATTGGACAATAAATTTAAAAAATTATCTGAGAAATATGAGAGTTACTGCACAGATTCAAGACATATTATGGATGAATTCAAGCAGCAGTTGGAATTATTTGCTCCTTGAATGAAATTTTACACAACAAATTTGCACCAAAACTAACATTATGTTTATTACAATTCTTTTTTGTTCCCCTTATCTGTCTCTGTGTTTATTCAACCTGTCTTAAAGATCAAGAATGCATAAGGACCAATGTAGAAGTAAATGAAGTATCCCATTTCATGGGTAACATAAGAACCGAAATTCTTACCAACAACAACATGCCATGCGTGGCCAAAAGTCTCGTCAAGTTGTTTCTTGATTGACCCAGCAATATCTTTTTCTATAGTTGTCTCTTTTAGAGCCTTGTCAGCAATCTCTAGCACAGTTGCTTGCACTTCATCGGCCTGTTGAAGAAAGTTAGTTTTTTTATCCTGTTAGTTTGACACGAAAGACGTACCATGTCGTGTGCCTTTATAATAGCTAAAAAAAAAGTTAGTTATAAGATCACTGCTAATTTATTGACAACCACACGAACGCTTCCAGTCTTCTTTGGACATTTTGTTGACGTTTTCTCTGTTGTTCCCTTAAAAGTTGAAATATTTTGATTTCAATCTCAAAGAAAAAAAAACCAAAACATTGCAAAGTTGAAACTTCATAAAGCAGCAGTTAGAAGAATTAGCGGTAAGCCACCTACCAATAGCACCAATGGACGTTTTCCATGATGAGGACAACAACCCGTTTGCGAACTCAGACCATCTTTATGCCAACGGGTTTGAGAACAGCTATTATGGTGGCGATTTGCAACAATCTAGTAGGTCTAGTAACGGGGTGATACAGGACCACAGTGGGTCATTGCACAGTGAAGATGAGATTATGGTGAAGTCAGTGCTTTTGCATGATCAGCAGGAGATTCAAGAAGACTCAATTGGTGATATTGTGCCGTCTTACTACAACACTGATAACATTGATAATAATAAGGATTTCACGAGGAATCAGATCCTGAACATTGATACTCAACAGAATGGAAATCAAGAGCAACAGATTATAGCAGTAATAGATGCTGGACATATACGTGACCCGAAAACGAGGTCAAAAGTTATTGCATACTCTATCAAGTATCAGAATACTATAGTTTCAAGAAGATATTCTGAATTTGATAGTTTAAAAAACTCATTAATTAGATTGTTCCCAACTTTAATTATACCACCAATTCCTCAAAAACATTCAGTGGTAAAATATTTCTTGAATCCTTTGAATGCTAAAAATGATATCAAAATAATTGAGAAAAGAAAGAGAATGTTATCTTCATTTTTAGTTGACTGTTTTAACATTGAACAAATTAGAAATTCATTAGTTTGGGAGAAGTTCTTAAATCCTAAAATCAATTGGAGTGATGTATTATTAACACCTCCAATTTCAATCCTACCATCATCAAGTTTATTAGCACCACCTCTTGAACCAACAAAACCAAGTCCTTTACATTTATTGTTACCATTACCGCAATCAACTATATTATCAAATTTTAAGCCTAGAGAAGATGATGAAGAAACATACAAAAAATTTCAAGAATATGAACAAATTTTTAAAGCTTATCAAGACTATTCTTTACCAATGGAAAATGTTATCAAAAGACAAAAGCGGCATTTCAAAGGTTTAGTGAAAGATTTAGGAGAATTGGGAGCATATTTCAATGCATTTAGTCTTGAAAATAATTCTATTGAACTGTCTAAATCTATTGAAAAAACTGGGATTGCCATCGATGTTAATTTTTTAAACAGTGAAGCATTTGCATTTAAAATTCTAACTATCTTGGAAGAACCAGTTACTGAAATCAATCAATATTCATCAGAAACTCTCAATGTTTTGAAATTTAGGAAATTGAAAGAAATTCAATTGTTTATTGTCAACAACACAATCAAAAGAAGAGAAAATAGAATTAGTTCATTGAAGTTAGCACAAGAACAAGCTAATAAATTAGAACAAGTTTTAAAAGAAAATGCAGAACAATCACCAACCATTGCTGCAGTAGTGAGAAGATTAGAACATGGACAATCTATTAGTAAAGCGTCATCATCAACATCATGGACAAGATTCTTCCAACCAAATAATAATATAAATGATGTATCAATGATGAATGAAACTGAAAGATTTGAAGAAATTGCCAATATTGAGAGAGAAATTTTGAAATTGAAAGAATGTTTAAGAATAGTTATCAGAGATATTAATGAAGTTAATGAATCAATTGAATACAACATTGAAATTCTATTACAAAAATATAACAGGAAATGGGGGAATATTTTGAGAAATTATACTAAATTTTTATTAATTTGGTTGAATGAAAATTTACAAGCTTGGGAAGATGCAAAAGAGGAAATTAATAGAATTGAAATATCTCCATTGAATGATTTAACTGATGATGAATGACCCTTTTTCTCTGTGGGGTTGTGGTGGTGTATTAAGTTATTAATGAGTTCATGAAATTAATCCCTTTGTAGTAGTGACTTATTCGTCTTCATCGTCGTCCTCGACATCAAATTCAACTAATAAATTACCATTTGGCCATAATTGTGGAACTTTTGAAATCATCATATTTTTTTCAATTGGAACAACAAATCTTGGGAATGGGGAAATTAATTCAAATTTAAATTCATGTGAATAATCTTCATGTACAGTAGAATCATTTGACATTAAAATTTCATTTAATTTGGCTAAATTTGATTCATCAGAGTTTAAATAATTTTTCAAATCAACAAATGAATAAATTTCAAATAATGAATTATTTTTTGAAAATTGTTGAATTAGTCTTTCTCCTGATGGTAATCTAATTTGAATTTTTGTTGATTCTGATTTAGGTAGGTTATTTAACTCATCAAATTTATTTAACAGTGATGCGTAAAATCTCAATTTATTCTCTTGTTTGAACAAATCTTGTTCTTGTTTTAATTTCAATTCGGCTTCTTTTTCTTCTTTCTGTTGTTGCTTGATTTGATCTGCAATCAGTGATTCTTCGTATGCTTTATCTTGAAGTTCTTTCAGTTTTCTCGAATAATTCAATTCTTCTTGTTCTACTCTTCTTGTTATTAATTCTGGTTTGAATCTTTCAATATCTTTGAGTAGTCTTTGTTTAAATACAGTGATTGATCTATATGAGATTTTGGATAAAACTGACATACTTGAAATTCCATTTGGTCCACTGGCCACGTTTCCTATCAGGTAAACTGTTGGTAACACTCTTGTCTTGAGATTTTTGGCTAATTCAAAAGATTGGTATTCATCAATATTACCACCATACACTATTATTTCTTCACTATTGATTATATTTTTGATTTCATCATTATTAATAATTGTTTTCAATAATCTTGTGGACTCTTGATTTTCTCTTATTAAAATCACCATTAAGAATTTGTTTTCCAATTTGGCAATATTAAAAGCATCATTGAAATCGCCTTCAAAAAACTGGATTTCTGATTTTTCAGCTATTAAAGATTCATAGTATTCAGTGAAATTAAAAGTTTCTAATGTTGGTTTATCAGGAAACGCTTCTGGAGAAGGTGGTAAAAAAAAGTTGAATACAAAAGCAATCCCTGAGAGTATGAATGTAATTGCTCTTGGAAGCAATAGTAATATAAAGATTAATGGATTGGCTGTGAATTGGTCCCATACAGATAAACTGTTTATACCTGGGTTCAGTCTAACTCTCCATTTATTTGACAATGGTTTCACAATTGGTAATTGTAAAAATGCACCTGGATTAGCTAGACCTTGTGGATTAAACATGAACTCATTGCCAAAGAATTGATGTAAATCATTAATATTTGGAGTGTTTTGCAAATCTTGCATTCTAACATGACGTTCTCTCAGCAGATTGTCTTCATCTTGTAAATGTGAAGGTATTTGTTCTAAGTCTTGAGCAGCTGGTGCATCAAAATTGCCATCATAGTACTTGGATAACGCTATCTCAACATTCCAATAATTATCTCTCAAAAGCTTAACCACTTTATCGTACTCATCGTCACCAAACGCAGCAATCATCTGGAATTGGTTTAGTTTCTCTTGTTCACCAGGTGAAATGTGTTCGCCCTGCTCCATGGTTATGAGTTACTAGCTGCGTTGTGAAGGAAAATTGGGTATCACAAGCAAGTTGTTTAAGTGTCTGATAATGAGAATTCACGCTTAAGTTTCTGAAATTTGGAAATTTCTCGACCGGGTAATTTTTTGGCTGAAGAATAAACTAATAAATAACTAGTATTTCCAGCCAGTATTAGAGGACATAAATAGAACAGTTGTGATGCACATTATGGTGCTAGTTATGTCTTTATAACTTCAAAATTCAAGTACTTTTATTATAAGTAGTTCAAAAAGCATGATTAAATTCTGCTTAGAACACTTATGTGTAGCTACAACTTACTACTATCCATCATTATTGATTATTATCTCATTATGTCATTTGTTTCTGCTCTAAATTTTGTCTGTTTCTTCAGCCAGATTTTTCTTTGGAAAAACAACTTCCACAATCCAGAATCGAAACTGCGCTGTAAATAAACTGTACAAAAACTCAAACTCAATTTTTTATTAAAGCTGGAAAAAAGCCAGTATCAGAACCAATATTCAATTTCCTTTATCAACTTTGTTTTTAATTGTTTGTTGTCGTCATGCCGTTGTGTGGAAGTTCTCCTAAAGCCATTGAGCGCAAGATCGTCATTCTTGGTGACGGTGCATGTGGTAAAACCTCCCTTTTGAACGTGTTCACTAGAGGCTACTTCCCTCAAGTTTATGAACCAACTGTTTTTGAGAATTATGTCCATGATATATTTGTTGACGGGAAGCCAATAAAGCTGTCCTTGTGGGACACGGCTGGTCAAGAAGAGTTTGACCGTTTGAGATCGCTGAGTTATAATGACACTCATACCATAATGTTATGTTTCTCTGTGGATTCAAGAGATTCTTTGGAAAATGTTCAAAATAAATGGGTTGGTGAAATTGCTGATCATTGTGAAGGTGTGAAATTAGTACTAGTTGCATTGAAATGTGATTTAAGAAACGATGAAGAGTTTAGTGAGAGAAAAAACCTGATTTCAAAAGAAGAAGGTTTAGCCATGTCCAAAAAAATTGGTGCTTTACGTTATTTGGAATGTTCTGCTAAAAACAATAAAGGTGTCAATGAAGCATTCACTGAAGCTGCTAGATGTGCTTTGACTGCTAAACCAATGGGCCCCAGTGAAGAACATGAAAGTAGTGGTTCTCAATGTACTATTATGTGAGAAAAAAATGAAAAAAGAAAAAAAAAAAAAAAAAAAAAGAGGAAAGATAAAGATGTATCTCTCAAAACTAATTAATATTGTTTTTTATAGTTGATTTTCAGAGTTTTTAAGTTTAATTGACACTCATTAATATTATACTTAGTATTATACTTCTAAAATGTAGCTAATTCAATCTTCCATAGCAATATCTGAAATTTCATCTCCTTCCTCAGCATTCTCAACTATTTCCTGATTCAACCTTTTTTGTACATCTATACTTTGTTGTGAATCTTCAATCTCATCTTCTTTATCCTCGAACAAAGAGTTATATAATTCTCCCAAATCATTGACATTCAAAACCATTCTTTTATAAATCCTATCATCTAATAATCCAACATCTTTTAATGCTAGTAATTTATGCGTGAAAATAAATAATTCCTTTTCATTGTCAAAAACCACTTCATCATCTTCAGTGAATTGAGTACCCATACTGTTCAAATGAACATCTTCATCATCATCTCTATCAATTTGAATTTTTTTAGAATTTGCAAAAATTGATTCTTTTTCAAGAAATGTAGTTAATAAGATTTGATTAAATTTAGTTGAAAACTTCAATGAATCAAGATCAATATCAAAAAATCTATCAATTTTCTGTAGATTAGTTTTATTTGATTTTTGATAAATCTCTTTAAAATTTTTCAATAAAATATAACAAGTACATAAATCTAAAATCAATTCTGTCTTGAAAGATTTGGAAGTTATTTCATTAATTAAAAAATTCAATTCTTGTAGCCAGTCTGGAATCATATGTAAATTTTCCTCGATATCAATTATTGAATTTGTCTTTTGTAAATCATTTAATCTCCATGCAATTCCTGATAACATCACATTTAAAGGTTCAATAACTTCTTTAGAAGATATATTATCAATCTGTTCATTATTCAAATCAACTAAATTAACAACCATTTTTTTCTTAAATAAATCCCAAACAGTTAAAATTTCATCAATTCTTAAGATTTTACCTAGTAATAATAATTTATCAAAAAATCTCTCATTTAATTCTTGAATTAATTCAATTGAAAAAAATAAATCATTATTTTTTATGAAAAATTCTTTAAGTTCTAATATCAATTTTGTTATAATTTCTTCAAAGTTTGATATTATTTGTTTATTAATGAAATTATCTGAGGAATTAATTTTTCTTAAAACTTTTAAAAAAATTGAATCTAATGAAGCAATTGATTCATTTTTAAATTTATTTGTTAATTCATTGAAAATTTTAATATAGATGTCTGTTCCATTGTGTTGTTCAAAAAACTCAACATCAAATAATAAAACAATATCCATGAAAATGATAAAATTTTTAGAATTTGAATTAAAATTTGTTGAAATTTTTTCATAAATTTGTGGTAAAAATTTAATAAATCTTGTTAAATTCACATTTTCTTTGTAATTTTTTTTATTTTTAGATTCGTGATCATGTTGTAATAAATTTTGCAAATTTGCATAAATTAAATTCAAAAGACAATAATGATCTTTGACTTTAGTCAAATCTAATAATTCTTCATCATCATTAAATTTATTTTCATCAAATTCATGAATGAAAAATTCTATTTGAAATAAAATATCATCATCATAATTACCATTTTTGAAAACTATTGATAAAGAATCTTGTATAACTTGGTCTTTAATATTATCAATTGATAAAATTTCAATTAAGGAATTTATTTTCAGACATTTTTTTAAATCAATTCCAAATTCATCTTCAAATCCTTTAATTATATCCAATTTTGATTCAGTTCTATTAATTTCCACTTGATTAATAAATTTTGATAAGCTTGAATTATACTTTGAACTATTATTATTTGATTTATAAATTAGTCTAGATATTTGTAGAATTTCATCTTCTTCCAAAAAACCAATGATTTCAATTAACAAATTTAATGTTGAGATTCTAACATTATTATCAATATCAAACTCGCACATTTCTATCAATCTTGGTTTAAATTTATCAAAAAATAAATTTAAACTATTAACCAAAATTCCTTTTTTAATAATTTTAGTTAAACTTTTAACAACTTGATTTCTAATTAAAGAATTTTGATCTGATAAAATCCAACCAAAATATTTCAAATAATTAACTTGAAAAAAAAATTCCGGATAATAATCAAACCAATCACCTAAATATCTCATAGCTTCTAAACGAATAGTTGGATCAACGTCTTTAAATCTATGTAAAAATGTAGAATTTAAAACATTTTTGAAAAAACTATCCAGTTTAATTAATTGTTTAGTAAAATATAAAGTATTTGATTCCACAATTTCAATTTTATTTGAAGAAGGTTTCTTCTTACGTTGTTCTTTATTTAATTGACTTTTAAAAGTTTTAATAGTATCTTTTTTCTTGGTAATAATTTGACATAAACTTGATTCAATTTCAAATAATGTTATAGTCGAGATGTATCTTAATGCTCTAATTGAAGAAGAAGAAAATGAAACCAGCCACACTAATAAATCATCCATAAAAACTGGGCCATCTTCTTCATTATCATCATCTTCTTCTTCTTCTTCTTCTTCTTCGTCATCAATTGAAACGTTTTTATAAAGTAAACCATTCTCTTCACTAATTTCCACGATTTGATCAATCAATGAAATATAATTTTTCTTTAAGAATTTATAATCATGTTTTTTAGAAACAATGAAATTTTCATGTAACTGTTGACGATTGAAAAAAGTTTGTATTTCACCAACGGTTTCACTTGCACTATCATTATTTGTAACATCATGTTCTTCAATTTTAGTATAACAACCAACTAGATTTAAAAGTAAATTAACTAGATCTTTTTTAGCACTATTTGAATTTGATTTATATTCATCAATCCAATCTTGAGCTAATTCTGATGTAGAAACTTCTTCAAATTTTAAAGCATCAAAAAGGTAATGATTTTCAAAAGTTTCACGTAACCTAATGATTTCATCTTTACTTGAAATTGGTTTTGGTTTTTTATGATTAGTTTTTCTTTTTTTAGTTTTTAAAAGAACCACTTCTTCTTCTTCTGCTTCTGATTCAGCTTCAGAGTACTCGCTCTCTTCAATTTCTTCGTCATATGAAACCGGCTGAGACGATGATCTGTCGGTAATTCTTTGGGAGCGGCGAAGAGTGACTGGCATATTTGTTTCACGTTGTTAATTATCTATCTGACGCGTAAACTAATTTATGATTTTTTTATTTTGATTTTCAAGATTTTTGAATTTTTTATAAATTTTTTTTTTTTTTTTTATTCAAAACTTGATTAAAAATCTGAGATTTATTGAAAGAAAAAGAAACAAAAAGTTAAAAAGTTTGATGGCTAGATTATAGAGTACTAAAAGCTGTTCTTTGAAGTACAAAAGGAGGGCTCAGGGAGCAAGAAAAAAAAGTTCTTAGTGACCGTAACTGAATTGAAAAAAAAAACAAAACAAATTTCTGAAGGATGCGAGGTTCGAACTCACGCGGACAACCGTCCAGTAGATCTTAAGTCTACCGCCTTAGACCACTCGGCCAACCCTCCAGTAATAAAAAATAAAATTCTGCTAAAGTATTTTCATACAAAGCGATTATACTGTTTGCGGTAATGCTATGATCTGCCGCAAGATCTATGCGCAATTATAACAGTTTAAACTTTAAACAATCATTTGATTGGAATTTAGAAATGAATTTTATCAAAGTACCATAATCAAAATTATATTATTCATCTAGATTTAAAATTTTAAAAATAAAAATAACGCCCCACCGGGTAAACTGAGGAATTGAAAAAATTTCAAATCAATGTGGCAGCTTAATTGAAAACGTATAATTGTAGTACTTGGCTAGCTCATCTCTTTGGTTTTTTTTAGATTCTTTAAAATTCAAATGGTGATCTGTTCAAAATTGTTGGCGAAAATAGCCATTTTTACATAGTTAAGATCCAAGGGAAAACTGGCCTGGGTCAAGAAGAAACATGAGAAGTCAAAAAGAAAACATAAGAAGTCAAAAAGAAAACACAAGTTCCCACGCCGGGAGTCGAACCCGGGTCTGCCCGGTGAAAGCGGACCATGATAGCCGTTACACTACGTAGGATGTTCTTCATACAATTAATTTTTGCCTGTTTACCGAGATCTGTCGTATATTAGTCATGAATTATGTAATTTATAATAAAAAAAAAAATGAAACAGTTGGAAGAGCTTCAGATGCTATTGGAATTGATAACCTGTTAAAAAGGTATTTTATATAAATAGTATTGATACATGGATATATTGGAGGAAAAAAAAATTAAAATAATTATAATTTTTCGAAAATCTTGGGAAAACTAGTTTATATATAGCCTTTTGGTATTTTAATTATATTATAATAATATTGCAGATGACGAGTTTTGACACAAAAATTTTGAGAAGAAAAAAATATTTAATCTAGTAAGAAATCAGCAATTATATAAGAGCATCCAATGTTCATGAAATCTATAAGCTTTTTTCATGTAGCTCCCACGCAAGATTTTGTGTTAACAAACCTCAAAACGCATTTTTTTTTTTTTTTTTT
>JAJLVW010000079.1:0-11196 GCA_030570535.1 Starmera pachycereana
AAAAAAACAAATAAATAAAAAAAAAAAATAAAAAATAAAAAGGGAAAAAAAAAAAAGGAAAAATTAATCGTTATTTCGTTTCTTTATAAAGTATTTACTGTTGTGTGATATGAATCATAATAGAATATAGAAAAAAAGAAGAAGAATTAAAAAGAATACCCACATTCCCCAGTTTCAATATGAGTATTTAACCATTCATCAACATTATTGAAACTGGTACCACAAAATTTACAAATTCCAGGGACATCTATTCTTTGCTTTTTTCTTGTTCCTGGTGGATATTCAAAATGTAAAGCTTTTAAATGATTTTTATAAGTATCACAACGTGAAAAAATCCCACTCGAATGACATGGGGTTGAATTTATTTGTAAATCATTAATTATTTTTGATAATTCATCTTCTGATTTCCCTTTCAATTTGAAATCATTGATAATATTCTGTTCTTTTGCCTGTTGTAACAACACTGAAGAAAAGGGGCATTTGAAAGCACCTTGTGAACAACCTGTTTCTTTCCAATGACGTTTATTATGTCTAAATAAATCATTTGATCTTGCAAATCCACGACCACAAATATCACATAAATAAGGACGACTTGAAGGGTTTAAATGGATGGATTTATGTGTTGATAAATTGGAAAAAAATAAATGACATTCAGGACATTGTTTCTTTTTTCTCTGTTTGGTTGTGTTTTCTGATTTTTGTTGTTGTTGTTGTTGTTGTTCTTGTTGTGGTAGAGGTGGTGGTGGAGGTGGTAAAGATTCCAGTGGAGTTGGTGGTATTACGAGTGGAGGTGAAGGCAGTCTGTGTAATTGAGTTTGTGGTGGTAATGGTACTGAAGTGTTGAACAATGGAGGAAGAGGTGGTGATTGTTGGAAAAAACAGTTGTTTGGTGTTATGCTAGGAATAGAATGGTAAATCTGATATTTCAGCTGGTTCATTGGAGGCAGTTGGTGTGTCACTTGGTTTGACTGTGCGGGTTGCTGTTGTACCTGGTTATAGGTCCAAAGAGATGGATGCTGCTGTTGCTGCTGTTGCTGCTGTTGCTGTTGCTGCTGCTGCTGCTGCTGCTCCATGTTTGGCAACGGCAGTATGATAGATGACTTGAACATCTGTTTATTCTTGTTGGATCAACTGGCTCTTCTGTGGTAGCTAGCAGTTATATCATTGTGCCATGTTCCAAATGACCTCCACAAAACAGCAGATGAACAGTATTTATAATTCAAAATCGTAGACGGTAGGACCCTTATGAATTTATTAAGCAAAAAATTTCAAAATATAACGCACTGCAAATTCAAGAAACGGCCTGTTGCACGGTTAACAAGCCGTGCTTTGATTCAAATTTCAAATTTCAACAAGCGTGGGATTTAATATAAAATTATGTTTACAGTTACAGGAACTCTCAGTAAGTACGAGCAGCACCACGTAACTACCACTCACAACCTCACACAGTACAAACTGGTTTACAATTATTGAATTCATCCTTTCAACCTTCTTAAATTTCAAATTTCCACCTAAATATTTTATTGTGGATAAGACGGCTGAATAACAAACGGTGATGCTGTCATTTCCTCGGGTTTTTGAAATCTACGAGGATTTGAATTTAAAATAAATAAATAAATCTTTTTTTTTTTTTTTTTCATTTTTTTATTCATTTTTTATTTATTTATATATTTATTATATAGAAGAAGCAGAGCTTCTGAATATGAATGACTATATTTCATTTGGTTGAACTAATTTTGCTGTAAATTCACTGAAGAAAATAACTAGCAGCTTTATTTTTTTTTGTAAATTCTTTTGTAGAATGCAATAAATAAAACTAAGTAACTACTCAAGATCAAACAACCAGTGGCTGCGGCAAACGGAGTACCATAACAGGTTCCCGCATTTGGAATCCAAATACCTAACTCTCTAGAATATTTTTCAGCATAGAAAGTATAAGTGGTGAAATAAACAAAAATTAAATCCAAAATAAACTGAATGATTTGGAAAACAGTGATATATTGTTTCCACCACACTCTAATGCCTCTTGAAGCCAAGTAATAATACCAATACATAACAACATGCACTGACAAGTTCAATAAAATTGGAACCCAACTAACTGAAGTAGCACCACCTAATTGAATAAAACATAATAAAGCAGTGGCTCCATGATGATAACTATGCAAAAAAATAATCTTCTTTTTCTTAACAACAAGGAAAAAAGTATCAATAAATTCAACAAATTTAGTCAAATAATTCAAATAATAAATAACCACTAATTTTTGAGTCCATGAATTTGGAGAACAAACTGCATATAAAACACCATGATTAATAACAATTGGTAATATTTGTTCAAATAATAAAGCCCATAAAATAAAACTTGCAGTAGTTAAAAATAAATTATGACATTGAAATAAAAATGTTAATTTTAATGGTGATAATTTCTTAAAAATAATTTGTCCAAATGTGATAATAAAATAATACAATGCAATAACTCCAAAAACTTCCAAAGTAGAAGACATGAATGTTTCACCTTCAATGTATTGGAATTGGTCTGGAATGAAATGCCCACGGGTTAGTTTACTAACCAACGCGTTGAAAATTGGCCATAATTCAACACCAAATGGGGTTTTCAAAGTTGGAACTCCAACGTGGACGTACTCTGGAGAGTTGGCATTAATTAAAGTTAGGTAGTAGTTAACTTTATCCATCTGTTTCCTTTTTGTTTTTATTTTATGTTTTTTTTTCCCCTTGTCTGTCTGTCAGTCTGTCAGTCTGTCTGGTTGTTCAGTAACGAATTGACGACGTTGCTGATGAAGATCTGAGAAAATTTTTGTTTTGTCTGTTTTTTTTTTTTTTTTTTTTTTTTTTTTTTTTTTTTTTTTTTTTTTTTTTTTTTTTTTTTTTTTTTTTTTTTTTTTTTTTTTTTTTTTTTGTTTTTTTGTTTTTTTGCCTTTTGGTGTTTTTGCCGATTAAGTTTAAAATGTTGAGTTTTTTTGTTGAAAATTGAAATTTCGAATTCACTAGAACTACAATTTTTTCCATCAATTGAATTAATAGAAAAAGAAAAATTAATTCAAATAATTAATAAATAAATAAATGAATTTGAACTTGAACTTGAATTTGAATTTAACTTATTGCATAAACACACAATTTCTACTCAGTAATCTTTTCTAATCCTTTTTTCAATGTCTTATCCCAGAAATCAAGTGATGAAACAACATCATATCCACCTTCATCCTCATAAGCATATAAAATCTCTTGGGTTCCAATATGTAATAACCTAATGTTCTCACCCATTATAACTCGAACTATTTCTCCACTTTCAATTGATCTGATCTCAATAAACCCATTATCAAACGCTAATAAATATGGATACCAAAGTGCAAAATTAACTGGAATTCCTTCCCAATAAATTATCCATTCATTTTTAGTTCTCCATCCATTTTTATTAATATAAAATGTAAAATCTGAATAATTTAATAAAAAATTAGTTCCAACTCTATAAATTGCTAATGGTTTTAATCCTTCTTTATTATTAATGAAATCTAATGATGTATCTGCTGGATCCAAAATACTTTCAATCTTACCATCATTTAATGAAACAATCTCAAATCCTCGAGTACATCCAACTATTAATCTAGTTTTTAAAAATGATATGGAAACTGGTTCTGAACTAAAATGATATTCTTTTGTTTCATTTTTAAATTTTTTTTTAGACATTTTTTTAGAAAATGGATCACTTGGTTCAAATACTCGAATTAAATCAGATTTTGCTGCACAAACTAATATTTTACCAGAACAAATCCCAATCTTGAAAAATGAAACATGTGACATCAATTCTTTTGATAATTTTTTATCTTGTGATGAAATCCCATCATTTAACACTTCTAATGGCACCGCATATAACTTTTTATCAGCCAGCACCATTAACGTTTGATATTCTTCCAAAACTTCCAGTTGTGTAACGTTCAATTTACTGATGATTTTAATTGGTTTACTAACACTTCTAATATTTTCTCTGGTTTTAACTTCTGATAAATAAATCCCATTATCTGTACCATAAATAAATTTTCGCCCTCCATCACATGGAGCAACACAATTGATTCTATTTGAAATATCAAAAAATCGTTCACATAATGGAGTTAACGTGAAAATATCATTTTGCATTAATAATTTCTTTTGTTCATTTTCAATAACATTTAATAATGATTCTTGAACACTACTTGTTCCTCCATATAATGTTAAATCATAACCACGACGTCCAACATATTGAAATGAAATTGGATATTTATCACCATTATATCCATTACCATTACTTGAATCATTATTAAAACTTGATGAGTTGAAATTTCCAATTGTTGGATTATTAAATGCACTTAATGTAGTAATAGTACTACTACTACTACTATTAGTAGTAGTGGTTTTATTAAGACTAGTTGTAGTAGAATTTGCACCATTGTTAATCAAATTGTTATAATTCTTATAACTACTAGATGATCCAGGTCTTAAAACTTGAGCAAATGCACCTGGTTTCCTGGTGTAAGATCTTAATGGTGGCATTTCTTCTGTTGGTGAAACATATAACAATTGTAACGGAATTGGTCTTTGGAAAACTTTATGTTGTTCTCTTTTATTAATCAGTTTAACTCTAACAAATAATATTAAATGATCTAATAAATAAACATGAATATCACCTTGAGGATCTTTATCTTGATTTTTCCGTTTTAATGGGGTTGTATAAATGATTTTTCTATTTTCTTGTCCTAATTTTAAATCAACAAATTCTCCTGGTCTGAAAACTAATCTTTGTTTTAATAAAATTAATGCATGACGATCTTCTGCTTTACCAACTTTAATATTAATTCTTTCCAATAATTTTTGAATTAATTCTGCAGCTTTATTTAAATCTGATAAATCTATTGATTCTGGTTGTGTACATTTAATAATGTCTCTTAATAACAAATTATAACGAACTGTTCTTGTTGTTGCTTGTGATAAATATGAACTAATATTTAATCTATTACTTTCTGGTAATCTTTCGGTTTCTTCAACAAATCTTGCAAATAATGGATTGGCAACTTTTTGTCTTTCTAATTCATATTTAGCAAAACATTGACCTGCATTATATGAAACAAATGGTTCAAAATATGGAATAAATTCTAAGAAAATATCACCAATGTTTTCAACAACTGATTTTAATTGTTGTCTTCTAATCAAAGCGTCTCTAAATCTAATTGCAACACTTAAGATTTCAATAACATTGAAAAAAACAGTTCTAATAAATTTATCTCGTTCTTGTAATGAAATAATATTACTTTCACGTAATGGAATTATCCAATAATCTCTTAAATACTCCAAATTTTTAACAAAAGTTCTTTCTGTGGCAATAAGTTCATAAATTAATTCTTGTCTTTTAATCTCTTTTTTATCCAATGATTCTAATAAATCTTTTGAAACTGTATGAGACCATAGTTGTCTTTTTTCCTCATCATCATGTAATGAAGCATTTGATTGATTTCTCTTCAATCCACCATGAGGTTTCATATTCAATCTAGCTTGTTGTTCCAATCTTCTTGGACATGAAATTGAATAACATAATGCATCTCTTGTACATGTAGGTGAATAACATTCTGCTAGTAATGTGAAAACTCCATTAACTCCATGATCTGATTCATTTTGTGACTGAGCAGATTTTGGATTATTGTTACCACCTCCAAATTCATTATTAAAATTTGGTGAAAATTGATTTGATTGTTGATGTCCGCCTAACAAGGTTAAATCACTTGCAATTGAACCATTTCTTTCAATTCCAACAATTTCGGTGTTAACATAAGTTTCACTAAACTGATAAACTTCTTTATTTGAATCTCTTAAACGATGTTCATATGTGACATCATGGAATAATTTTTGTGCATCCAATGATCTACCTAATAATAAAGCTAAGTTCCTATCATTAGTTCTTAAAATCAACGCTAATAAATCAACTGCATCTGCACCAGTGAAAGCATCACGATATTCTAATCCATCTTTATTATATTGTTCCAATACAATATGTTGTTTAAATGAAGTGGCAACTTTGGACAATAAAGCTTGATAAACTCTAGGAGGACGATTAGAATATTTTGATTTTTTAGCTGTTGTTTGTGTTAAAGTGTTTGTAGTATTTGATAAATTGATTGAACTTTTTGAATGGAATGATGATGTAGAAGGAACTCTTTTAGCTATCGAGGACAAACTTCTTGTTTTAATTCCTAGACCATTACCATTATTAGTAACACCATTCCCACTTAGTTGAGAGCTTGATGATTGTGATTGAACTGAAGAATCCAAAGTTGACTGATTTGAAACATCAATTTTTTGAGGAATGACTCTACCACTGGAAGTCTTTTGTTGATTATCTCTTGAATGATGTTTTGTTGGTTCTCTTTGAGAACTTAACGACATTGTTCTATAATTTGAAGTAGAATTGACATTATTTGAAGAATTTTGGAAACCTTGTGATGAAGATGCAACTGGACTTGTAACATTTCTTGAAGGGTTTCTGAAAAAATTCATTCCTTGTTGTAAAATAGGACTTCTACCTTTTATAGATGATGTATTTGAAGGTGCATTACTCACTGGTGATTGTTGTGGTATATATCTTTGAGAACCGGGTGCACTTGACAAATTAGCAGTGGAAATAGGTTGAAGTCTTGATTTGAGAACAGATTGTTCTTGATGGGATTGAAGAGGTGGATTATAGTTCATTGGTCTAGAAATTGGAAGTAGTTCATGAAGTGCTTGATTTGAAGAATTTACAGAAACACTTCTTTGATCTTGAGGTCTAAACTGCTGTGTTTGTTGTTGTAGTTGTGGTGGTTGGAAAAGTTGATTTTGCTGAGTTTGAGGTTGTTGGATACGTTGAATGGGATGTGATACAGCTCTTTGTTGAGGAGCAGCATTATCATACTGGCTGTTTCTGGGTATACCCATTTGTTGTTGCTCTAAATTCAAAAGAGCAGGTACAGCTTTCCTCATACGCAGTTGTTGCTGTTGTTGCTGTTGTTGCTGTTGTTGGTGCTGCTGCTGCTGCTGCTGCTGCTGCTGTTGGTAATGTATCTGCTGCTGCTGTTGCATTATCATCTGTTGGTTATGTGAAACTGTCTTCTGAATACGTGGGTTATGTTGAGGGTTAATTTGCTGTTGATAGTGATACTGTTGTGGTGGGATTGGTGGGATATTTTGCAATTGCTGGACATTTCTAAAAGGTTGTACCTCTTCATCATGGATAGACATTTGGTTCATCTGTCCCTGTAGTGTTCTAGCATTTGGATCCAAGGTCTGTTGCTGCTGACGGTTCCCTCCAAAGATGTCGTTGAACAACTCATCACGGTTCCAATCCCTGTTCGTCTGGCTCATCTTATCGGTTTTATTGAGTTTCTGTCTGTGTAGCTGATGGTGACGACTCGAGAATAAACAGATGATAGCAAAGTGGTTTTATTCTATAATTAAAATCTAGAACAACACTCTCAAATTGTGAATTCGAGCTGTGAATTAGAATACTGTAATAAAACACTAATTGATGCTGCAATTGCAATCAATTCACTTGCTTCCCAGTCAATCCTTCTAGTTGATTAGCAGAAAAACAGTTGTTTTAAACTGAAATTTCCATCAAATACTGAAAGTTTTTTTTTGATTTTTCGTCTGTTTTGAAAATTAAGAGAAAAGGAGGAATTTTTAATTTCACTACAATATTATTAAAATTCATCAATTGAAAGAACGGAAAGAATGCCAGTACGTTTTAGTTGTCTAATGCCAATCTATTTGCTTAAGGATAATAACTAATTTTTTTTTTTAGGCTTACCATTCAACTTTCCTTTCAGACCCACAAGCCAATGAAAGATTGATAGGAAATTTTGCTCTTCTCCCACTCAGAACCAAGTTCAGGGGACCATCATACCCTTCTACGGACTATGATATCATAGATGAGGTGTTAGATTTGTTCAGAGCCAACTCTTTCTTCAGAAACTTCGAAATTAAAGGACCAGCTGACCGTGTCTTGATCTATGGAATTTTATTTGTTTCTGATTGTTTATCCAAACTAACTTTAACAACTACAAGTGCAGAAGCAACAAAAGTGTTGACCAATTTGTCATTAGATCATTTTGCTGTGCCAGGTGATGGTGATTTTGCCTTGAATTCATTATATCAACCACCAAAAGATCGTAATGAGTATGATTTATTGAAATCTTATATCCAACAATTCCGTCAAGAATTAAGTGCTCGTTTGATACAGAGATTATACAAAGATAGTGAATTCCCAAGTAAATTTTGGTTATCTTTCACAAGAAGAAGATTTATGAATAAAAGTTTATAAATTACAAAGATCAAAGTGACATTTTATAAATGACATAATTGAAACAAATGCTTGTAGTTGTTGACAATGTTAACATCAACTTCTGCACGACTATAACATAGGATTAAATTAAAGCAAAATAAGAACAATCAAACATATGTCTCGATAATGAAATTATGAATTAGTCTAAATTGCAAATTAACTCCAAAACGACCAATATAACTAAAAACAACATTAGGATCTCTATTAAAATCAACTTCATATGAAGGGACACAAATTGCAAATGATAAATATCCAGGTTGATTTATTCCAAATCTTGAGTTCAAAAAAGATGCTTTAATCGTTTTGATCCTCTACCACTAAATCAGTTTTTCTTATGCGTTCAACTGCTTGTGGTGGTTTAAATGGTGATGTTGGTGTTGTGAGTGACTTTATTGACCACAATGATGAGTACTTTGCATCATTAGACTCATTGATAAAATCAATTTTTTTTTTTTTGAGTTATCAGAAATTTAACAGAAGTTTCAGGTCTATCACAATCATCTTTACTATCAGACGATAATTTTCCATGACCAAAAACCTCATGTATACTCGTCAGTTTAATATTTTCTCTCTTATAATCAAACCCAGTTAAATCGTTTTCAATTAAAATATTTGAGCTAATTTTAAGAAGTCTACCAATAACTCTTTTATCAAAAACTGGTTGGTCAATATTCACATCTGAGGTATCTGTGGTAATTTTATTACTCAATACTGGTTGCTTTTCATTCCCCAGTAGTTGGTAAAAGATCAAACTAGTGCAACATATTTTTTTTGCTTTATCACAGGCCAGAACTAGCGGAACCCATTTATCGAGCAGCAAAATCAACAAGTTAAAACAAATTCGTCAGATAGATATATTTGAGTTGCTACAGAATATAAAGTATCCAGAACATTCCAAAAAAATATTTGTATAAAACTTAATCACATCAAACAAATTCACCAAACTTGCAACTCTTCAAAAAGATCAATTCTGTCTGGATATTTCATCAAACTATTTGCAACGCATATTCTCAAATCATCACACATCATTGGATGTCCACATGACATTATTCCAACAGATCCTTCAGATTCTTGTAAAGTCTCTGAAATAAATTTTTCAACATTTAGTCTAAATCCATAGAAATTGAAACTTTTGGACATCTCTTTTAAAGTATCATCATCTTCTAACCTACTCAAATCATCTCTAGTAACATAAATCTCAAAACTAACATCTTCATTATTTATTGAGATCAATTCTTCTAATTTCAACAACTCTAACCTAAACCATTTCAATGATTCCAAATTCCTCACCACCCAAACAAATTTGAGTTTTTGTTTTTTATTTCCAACTTGTTGTTGTGATAATGTTTCAATGAAATGATAAAATGGTCCTGGAATCCCATTACCACTTGTTATAAAAAACAAATTATCGTATTTGGATAAATCTGCATGATGGCCATAAGGTCCTTCAATTGATACTTTCATAAACATTGCACCATTATTCTCTTTGATCATATCATTCAATTTTTTGGTGATTCCATGTTTTGTCTTCATATAAATAGTAACTTCACCGTCATTAAGTATTGAATCAATAATAGTAAATGGATGTGATTGCCAAAACATTTTTTTTTGCCAAAATTGAATGAAAACATAACAACCAGCAAATGGTTTCCAATTTTTAGGTCTTTTAAATGAAATTTTAAAAGTGTCATCTGAAATAAATTGTAATTTTGAATTGACAATTCCAAACCTCATGATTTTATAAACTCTAATCAATCTATCAAACATCCATATTAAGACAGCACCAAAAATCCATTCTAACCACCCTAGTTTTAAACAATGATATAAACATCCAATCAACATCAAAATTGCACCAATAATATGGATTAATAGAAATACTTCATAATTAACTGCTCTTAGATGATGCAAAGATTGGATCAACAACATCAAACAAGACAACGTTGCAACAATACCTGCTTGTAGATATGGCTCTCTTTTGATAGCAGCTATCCAATCTTCAATTAAAACTATATAACTTAGGTATAAAACAGTATGCAAGACTCCATTTAAAATCATAATCCTTGCAATCCATTTATGGAACACCATAAAAGAGCTGTACGGTAATTGTGATATGTTTAATAAGATGTTGTTTCTTCCTGCAAATAAAATCAATAGTGGGATTTGTGTGAATGCAAGAATTCCTGTTCTATCTGCTGAATATCTTAAAACTTGTGTTTTGAAACTTGAGAAAATTCTATTATCCACAATAAACTCATACCCAACAACACACGCTAGTAAGTTCAATCCAAAATAGACTATAATGATCAAAGTTTCGAGTTTTGTTGGAACCAACATTGTAAAATCAATTCCTAAAATCTCAAACATAGTATAAACTCTTTGATTGGTAAACAACCCCACCGTCAAATTCTTCCTTATCCATTTCCAATTTTTACCATTCATAACTCTACCAAACCTACTTCTAATTCTATTAAAACCACCAAACCAAACCAAAATTATCACCCAAAACCAAATCATCCAAACTCCAAATTTTTGAGACATATCTAAATTCCCCATAAACGAATGCAACTCTTCAAACTCTTTCAACGTTACCTCTTTTGCAGGTACAACAGGTCCATATACTAACTGATCGAAATCAAAGTTTCCATCAACTAAATCAACTTTTGTTTCATTATGAAACAAATCGTTTATTCTTGGGATATCAAGATTCGGGCAAAATTCTATTATTTTGGGTAACGTTGATTTATAGTATGCTGGTTTATATGTGTTGATACAATGTAACAACGATTGAACAGCAGGTTCGTATTCACATTGACAGTATTGATATGAATCATGGCAAT
>JAJLVW010000079.1:11296-21825 GCA_030570535.1 Starmera pachycereana
TTTTTTTTTTTTTTTTTTTTTGGAGCACTACAGATTGAAAAGATAAAATTGTATTATTGAAGTCCATGTTTAAAATAGATATACAAAAGAAATGAAATTAGTGGGAAAGAGTGAATTAGACCAGCTAGTTGTCGACTCTGATAAGTCTGCGAGTGTTTGGTTTGAAGGAATTAGTTCTGCTGATGTACCATGCACACACTGCAATGAAGGAAAGAATTAAACTAAAGTAAATGATTAATACTTCAATTTTGGTTTTAATCGAAGTTGTTTTCAATTGGTGATGAATGCTAATGTTTTCTGTGGCTGTTGTTTCTGGTGGTGTAGTTGTAGTTGATATCAAAGAAGTTGACATTGTGGAACTTGACATTGTAGAACTATAAACTGTAGTAGAACTAGAAGTTGTAGTTGTATCTTCTTCACCATACAATTTAATTCTTTGATCACTTTCATAATCCAAATAATCATCATTACCTAACCCATTCCCTTTAACTTTAACATTTTGTTCTTTACAAATCCTCAAACTATCTTCACTTAAAACTTGATTCTCATTAACATCTTCTGGTGCTTCAATGAAAACAATACCTAATCCTTGAGCAGCATGCCATTCAGTATGACAATGGAAAAACCATACACCTGGATTATCAGCAATAAATCTTAACACAACATATCCTCTTCCTGGGATTGTTATTGTGTCTCTAATCACTGGAAATTCTTTGAATGAACTAGTAATTTCTTCAATTTTATCAATTGGATCATTTAAAGGATCAAAATGTTTTCTACCAGCACGAGATAAAACTTGGAAATTATGGCCGTGTAAATGGAAAGGGTGTCTCATATGATCTAATGAATTGATGATAATTTCAACAATATCATTCTTTTTCAGGATTATTGGATTTGAATTAATTCCATAAATTTTTTCATTTGATAAGACTGATGTTGTATCTGATGATAAGATGGTTAATAAAGTTGGTATTTTTGGTGATAAATATGGGTATGAATTCATTGTATAATACAATGTTTTATCCTTCGTAAAATAATTTGATGAATAGTTCAATACAATTTGATGATTTGGTGTTGGATATTTTGGTGTCTTTGTAAATGGAACCAATTCAAAATCATCTAATAAGGATAATTCTCTTGTTTTTTTTCTTGTCCATTCAACAGATTGACCAATATCTGAATAAACCAAAAAATTTATTGAATATAATTTGCGCATCATAATATTAGTTGCTTGAATCATTTCATAATTTTTATTAGTCTCATTTTTACTTTGCAAAATAACTCCAAATCTTTGTCCCGTACCAAGATAAACTGCCTCCACTGTACGTGGTTCAACAGCCACACCATCAACTTCCACAATAATTAAATCATGACCTTGAATATAAAAATATTGGGAAGCAGACATACCAACATTGATCAATCTTAAATAATAATTTTTATTTGGTTCGACATTCAGTTTCCAACCATCAAATTGTTCATCGTTAATTAGTGATGAGTCAATATGAGGCTCATATCCACCACCAGGTTGAAACATCTCTTTTAATAAATCATTTGATTCTGAAAAATACCAATCAGATAATAAAATCGATTGATCATAATCATAGTTGATACCAGCCACTTTCTTTTGATCTTCATCAGCTGGTTCAATGATAAAAGCACCACGTAAACCATCTCCATATTGAGCTTTATCATGAGAATGATACCAAAAAGTTCCTGGTTCTTGATTAATAGTGAAATTATAAGTGTAATAAGAATTTGGTGGGATTGGACATTGAGTTATGAATGTAGCACCATCCATTTGATTTGATCCTTTTTGGAATAGTCCATGAAAATGAATTGACGTGGATATATCGTCCATATCATTATAAGTCTTGATGATTAGTTGGTCGCCTTGTTTAACACGTATTTCGGGATTTGGCCATTGATCGTTGATTGATATTACTCTTCGTTTGTGCTTGTTAAGTGTCACTTGCTTCTGCGTGATATGCCATTCTAGAGTGTGTATGGCTGCTGCTGCTGCTGCTGTGTAAGAGGCGAGCAGCGTGAGTAAGAAGAGGTGTTTGAGCATCTTTAATGGTGGAGTTTGATGTAGAAAAAGTGGAAATGTTTTGAGAATAATTTAATTTTAAGGCAGATAAAGAAATAAAGAAGGAGCTACAGAAATGATAACCGACCGTGCACTGGAAGTGCTTTTATATTGTATATTGTATAAATAGAACGAACAAATGAATGAATAAATAAATAGACAATGGAGTACTCAACTTGATGTTTTTTTTTTTATTATGATTATAATTATTATTATTATTATTATTATTAATACCAGCTAAGAACTTGATGAAACTGTATAGACGTCAAAAATAGACTAGTTCTTCTTCACAGTCACAAAGTCACCAAAGAAATGAATGTCATAATTAGACGAGTTGGGCGAACTGAAGAACGAGCTGTTATTGTTCTGAGAAGCGTTTTTCTGTTTCTTGCTTCTCTCACGTTGGTTGGTGGGTATGTTGTTGTTTGTAGTTGTGTCTGTGAGTTCAAAGATGTCTGTAAGCATTCTGTCTCTGTAGTTGTTGTTTAGTGTTGAAGTGTTGTTGAATTGTAGAAAATTGCGTGAATTTAAATTTTAAATTCAATAAATTTTCATGAGTCGTCAGATGATTCATTCACGTTACATTTTTAGAATTTTAACTTTGAGTTTGAGTTTAAATTTGGTACATATGAAAAAAGTTGTTTTTAACCACTATGTGGTGTGTACTGTAACAGTTGTGTTGGCAGTTAGTAGTTACAATTTTTTTCTTTCCTTTTTCCCCCAGTTTCTTGAAGTCTGAAGGGGTGAATTATGTATGTACTATGTACCATTTAATTCTATGTATTTCTATCGCAGGTTCTAAAAATGTTTTAAACCTGTTCATTTCAATTTTTTCAATAGTTCCAAAGCAGTCTCTAATTCTCTAACAGCAGTCTCTTTATCCTCGTAATTCATTGCACTGATTCCAAATTTACAGTGCTTTTGAGCCTGGCTATAAATTTCATCACTATCAATAATCTCTTGGATATCTAGTTCAGCTTTCTTTTCAACAGTAGACGTTATTACTGGTTTAGGAACTGATTTTGGTGTATCAGGTAAATCATAACTAGAAGTTTGGAAATTTGATTCTGTTTCTTCAACATCTTCAGCTTCTGTATCTGATTCTTTTAAAAGTTCAGTCATCTTGGCTTTTAATTTTGTTAATTCATCTTCATCATCATCTTCTTCTTCTCCTTCACTATCTTGCTCTTCATCTTCTTTAACTTTTTCTTCTTTTTCAATTTCCTGTTTACTTTCATTAATTATATCATCTTCTTTTGCTTTCAAATCACCAAACCCAGTATCAAGCTCTATAACACTTCCATCCTCTTCCCCACCATCGTCTCTAGCATTAATATCCTCACCATTCTTCAATCCTTTTAAAATCCTAGCAGCATGAAATTTCCCATATTTAACCATTTTCATCACATCTTCATCCTCATTAATCTCATCTTCTGGCCATAATTTGAACAATCCAATAAACTGACACATTGCAAGAAACCCCATTGCAGTGGCCTTGTTGGCTTTACTTTCAACGATTTGCCTGCTTAAATTGGTAAAGATTCCAGACACAAAATTATGAATATAATCAATACTTAATTGTTTATCATTAACTATTTCTAATTCACCTTCATCCAATTGACGTTTAGTGGTTTCAATATCATCTAACAATTGTACGGCTAATTGTGATGCTTCATCGTCTTCCAAATGAAGCTTGCTGTTAAGAATCAATTCGATGGCGTATAATTTGCAAAAATAAGAGACAATTTTATTTGAAATTGCAAGTTCTTTAGCTCTTGAAGTATAATTTGTAATTGTCTTTGAGATCATTCTTGTTGTAATGAGTTATAATATCGTGATTTGAGTTCAATTCCTCTGTCAATTAGTAAACCACTGTTGAAGTTAATTTGTAATTTGTAATTTGTAAATAATAATGGAAATTCCACGAATTCATTAAAAACAACTTTTTCCCCAATATTTATAAAAGCCTTTTAATTTATTTCAACATCAATTGAATTGAATTGAATTGAATAAAAGAAAAGAAAAGAAAAGAAAAGAAACAATGTCTATCAACGCTGCAGTCTACACAGGAACAAAAGATGTCGATTCATTAGTGAAAGTCTCAACAATTGCCAAACCAACTATCAAACCATCACAAATTTTGGTTAAATCAGTTGCCTTTGCTGCTAATCCAACTGATTGGAAACATTTATTTGCTGATCAAGGTCCAGTTGGTTCAGTTGTTGGTTCTGATGTTGCTGGTGTTGTCGAGGAAGTTGGTTCTGAAGTTTCAGGTTTCACTAAAGGTGATTTAGTCTCTTCATTTCTTCGTGGTAATGTTGATCCAACCAATGGTGGGTTTGCTGAATATGTTGCTATTAACCCTGGTAGTACTCTTAAGTATAGTCAATTGGACAATAAGCCATTAGCTCAAGGGAACTACCCAATTGGTGCCATTGACAATTTTGAAAAAGCAGCTTCTGTTACATTAGGTTTAGTTACTGTTGCTTATTCTTTTAGATCAGCTTTAAACATCCCATTACCATCATCTTCTGTTGATAACAGTAAAGATGCTATTGTCATTTGGGGTGGTGCTACTGCTACTGGGTTCTTAGCAATTGAAGTTGCTAAAAAAATCTTTGGTTTAAAAGTCATTGCTACAGCTTCTTCAAAACATTTTGATACTTTAAAATCCATTGGTGCTGATTTCGTTGTTGATTACCATGATTTGGATGCCATTGAACAAATTAAGAAATATGCTAATGGTTCAATCAAGTATGGTTTAGATACTGTTGCTAATGAGAAAACTTTCCAATCATTGTATGATTCCACTTATGGTAGTGGAGATGTCACATTAGACAATCTGTTATTCTTGGGAGAATCAAATATCAAAGCAGATGATAGAAAGAGTGCTGTTAAATATGTCTGGTCATTAGCTTATGTTGTTACTGGTGAAAACATTTCATTATTTGGAGGTGAATTCAAAGCTACTGATGAACAATTGGATCGTTATAACGAGTTTTGGCAACAAGTTTTACCAAAATATTTATCTGAATTGAAACATACCGCATTGAAAGTCTTGCCATCTGGGTTAACTAGTGCCAATGAAGCTTTGAAGTTGTTGAAAGAGGATAAAGTTAGTGGAGAGAAAATTGTTTTCCATGTTTAAAGGCTTCAATTTTGGAATCTCTTTGATTTATTTTATGATAATTTTTAGTGTTTGATCTTTTTATTTAGGTGGTTCAAACAGTAAGGAATTCAATAGTTTATAACACAATATTTTTATGATAACTTTTTTTTATGTCAATTTTTGAACATACGTAGATCAATAATATTAAGAGACAGAAAAAAAAAAATAAAAAGGAAAAAACTACCTGCAACATTAGAATTAAAACAACTTTCAACTATTGAAGAACTGTTGCCTCCTCCCCTTAAAAAAAAAAACAAATAAAAAAAAAAAAAAGGATGTTTTTAACTATCTTCAAATGGACATTATCCATTTATTTCATATCATCTTTTAAATCCCTCCCATTAGCATATTTCTTCCGTTTTTATTATCAAATAATTAAAATCATAATCATTCCAACGTTCATTAAATCATGGAGACATTATACACCAACAAACCCAAATTCGACTTATTCTGATGCATTCACACCAATCTCATTATCAACTTATGTTTCCCCCTTTGAATTAGATTTTTATTTACATAAATCAAATTCAACTTATTTTACTGAATTAGATATTTCAAGAACAAAATTAGTTTCAACACTTTTCCAAAAATTTTTCATTGAATATCCTACTCAATATACAAGATATGCTTATGTTCCTGTTGCTTCTGTTTTTGCAAATTTCAAAAAAGAAATTAAACCATTTCAACCATATGAAATTAAATCAAAATTTTTATGTTGGAATGATAAATGGTTATTTGTTCATTCAAGTTTTTTAATCAATGATGGGAAAACCGAGGCTGCGAGTTGTTTAACTAAATATGTATTAAAAGATGGTAGAAAAACAGTTAATCCAAAAGATGTTTTTAAATTTTGTGGGTTATATAATGACCAAGTTGAACAAAAATCAATTAAAAATTGGAAGATTGTTGATTGGTTTGTTGATAATGAAGAATTTGATTCAATTTCTACTATGAAACTTTAAATAAATCATGTTTGCTAAACTCAAAATAGGTATATAGATATATATGTATATAAGATTCAATCTTTTGGTTTGACACCAACATTGTTAATATTTCTAAACATTTTAACCCCATTATCACCATCAACAAACTGACATTCTCTAGCAGATTTCCATAATGAAACAAACATGTTCTCATCGTTATATTGATAATGTTTACCCATAACTTTTTTAATTGCATCACTTGCTTCTCTTGCATTATAAAATGGGATTCTTGAAACATAATGATGTAAAACATGAGTTTCAATGATATCATGGAAGATATGAGGACCAACAAAACCAAATTGTCTATCAATTGTTGCTGCAGCACCACGAGCAAAATTCCATTGTTCATGATCATAATGTGGCATAGTTGGAGAGGTATGTTGTAAGAATGTAATGAAAACTAACCAATGATTAACATACATATATGGTAAGAAGTAGTTCATTAAGAAATTGAAAACACCATAATTTTGTAACCATTTATAACAAACAAATAATTGAATTGAAATACCAATATCACTTAAAACAATAAACCAATAATCTTTTTTCTCAAACATTGGAGCAGCAGGATAAAAATGATTGACTTGCCATCTTGGTCTATCTGAATGTGGTTGACCGGTAACATTGGTGGTCAAATGAGCCCACCAACCACCAGCTTGTTGTAAAATCAAAGTGTATAAAGTATAAATTGGAGAATCTTCACTTAAATCTTTCAAATTATCAACAAATCTTTTTTTTTTAAATTGTTCTTTTGTAGGAGGAACAAAAACAGTGTCTCTTGTTAAATGACCAGTAGCTTTATGATGTTTCCCATGTGTATATTTCCATGAGAAATATGGGACTAATAAATAGGAATGTAAAATCCAACCAGTTAAATCATTAACCCAACCATAATCACTGAAAGCTTGATGACCACATTCATGAGCCAGGACCCAAATCCCTGTACCAACTAAACCTTGCACTGTAACATAAACAAACCAAGCAACACCTCTAAGAATTGAATATGGGATGAATTGAATGTAGTTGTTTGCAATATAACCAAAAGTCAACATCATGGCAATATCTCTGAAAACATAGTACAATGAAGTGATTAGGCGACGTTCGTAACAATGTTGAGGAATGGCGCTCAATATCTCTTTGATAGAATAGTCTGGCACTTCAAAGACATTACCTAAAGTATCAACCGCTTTCAAGTTTGTTTTGAAATTAGATTTCAAAGTGGTGATATTTCCAGTTCTTTGTGTTGTTGTGGAGGTGGAAGTGGAATGAGTGGATTCAACTCCTGCTGCGCCAGTGGCGGTTGCGGTGCTGGCAGACATCGATGGCGGAATGTTGGCTCTGAACAAAGAAAGGAAAGGAAAGGGAAAGGAATGGGAAATGAAAAGGGAAATGAAAATGAAATTTATATTATAAAAGAGAGATCTAAATTAAGTTTTAAGTACTAAATCTTAGTGGAATTTTTTTTTTTTTGTTTGATTGTTTGTTTTAAGTAAAGATAAAAAGTAATTAGAAAAATTTACAGGATTTACGCAGAAGGCAGAAGGGAGAAATTTTGATGAGTTTGATGAGTGAATGATCTTGTAAAGAAGAGAAGATTGAAATGTGTGAGCAGTGCATTTAATTGTGGATTGAGTTTCTTAAAAAAGTAGCACAAATAGAGCCAGTTTTTCGATGAATTTAAGTAAGCGTTCAAGCAAGTACTGTGGTTGAAATGTTGGGTTCCCTGGCATAGTGGGACTGATCTGGGAAGCCTTTTTCTCTTATTTAGGCGGAAGCTACATAGAAGACAGAAGGAATTTCCTGCCTACCGCAGTGCATATCTCTGCCTAAACTTCACGCCGGACGGGATGTCTTGGTCCCTTCAATCCCTGCAATACTGCAACTAGCTCAGTTTTGATGATATTACACCCATTCAAACTACAGATATAATCTTAATCACTACCTAATCTTATCCAACCTCACCTAACAAAAAAAAAAACCTGCTGGAAACCTTCCATTCCAAAACTGTTTCTCGATCTTGATTTTTAAATTTTTAAATTTCGACTGCATTAAAAAAAAAAAAAAAAAAAAAAAAAAAAAAAAAAAAAAAAAAAAAAAAAAAAAAAAAAAAAAAAAAAAAAAAAATGACTGAAAAAGATCAACATCAAAATCAACATCTTCTTTTAACCCACCGGCATTGACTGATCAAAATCAAACTGAATAAAAGATGTCTCAAGACTTACAGAAAAAACCAGTCTCTTTCTCAAACATCCTTCTTGGTGCAGGTTTAAACCTCGCAGAAGTCACCACTCTAGGTCAACCTTTAGAAGTCACCAAAACTACAATGGCTGCAAATAGAAATCTAAGTTTATTACAAAGTGCCAAACTGGTTTGGTCGAGAGGTGGTTTACTTGGGTTTTATCAAGGTTTGATCCCATGGGCTTGGATTGAAGCCTCTACAAAAGGTGCCGTTCTTTTATTTGTTTCAAGTGAAGCTGAATATCAATTTAGAAAAATTGGTGCTTCAAATTTCGGTGCTGGTATTGGTGGTGGTATCACTGGTGGGTTAGCACAAGCATATTTAACAATGGGATTTTGTACTTGTATGAAAACCGTTGAAATTACTAGAGCTAAACAAGCCGTTGTTCCTGGTGTTGCTCCACAAACTTCTTTCCAAGTTTTCAAAGAAATCTATGCTAAAGAAGGTATCAGAGGTATTAATAAAGGTGTCAATGCTGTCGCTATAAGACAATGTACCAACTGGGGTTCAAGATTCGGTTTAGCAAGATTGGCTGAAGATGCAATCAAATCAATTACTGGTAAAAAATCAGATGAAAAATTATCTTCTTTAGAGAAAATTCTTGCTTCTGCTGTTGGTGGTGGTTTAAGTGCTTGGAATCAACCAATTGAAGTTATTAGAGTGGAAATGCAATCTAAAACTGCTGATGCTAATAGACCTAAAAACTTGAGTGTTATTGGTGCTGCTAAATATATTTATGGACAAAATGGTTTGAAAGGTTTATATAGAGGTGTTGCTCCAAGAATTGGTTTAGGTATTTGGCAAACAATTTTTATGGTTGGTTTTGGTGATATGGCTAGAGAAATGGTTGCTAAATTAACTGGTGAAAAACCAGCTGCTAAACATTAAATCTAATAATTAGAATTTATTACAAGTAAGACTAATAATAAATAATTAAATACAATAAACTACATCTAGTACATCTAGTACATTATGTTCGACATTTCTCCATCCCCCAACGATCATAAGAATATAATCCAATTAGTGTAAGTGATAACCCAATTCCTTGATTGAAATTTATTTTAGAACTTTCACAAATCATAGCCATAATAATAACAACTATTCTTTTCATAATATTAGCTATTGAATAATTCACTGGTGTGATCAATCCAATTAAATGGAACGCAATCATTGCTTGAAAAAAATGACTAATTCCATGTAATAACACTAATGACATTATTGTAAAATTTATTTCAAATAAACTAATTTTACCTGATGTAAATTCATTAATTAAATAGATTGGTAATGTTAATAAAAATCCAAAAACGGAACAATATAATAAAATAGTTAATTTATCAATTGATTTCTCTTCTTTTTCGTAATTCATTGGCAATGAATCTTCTTTGACTGTCAATATTTTTTTAGCAAAAACATTTTGACTAACAAATATAATCATTGAAATAAATGCTAAAATTAAACCTTTAAAAAAACTTTGGTCTTCATCATCATTTTTCTTTTTAGATAAACATGTCACCATAACACCACATACTAATGGAATCAAAGTTAAATAGGTCACCATCTTATAATTTTTCTTATAAAATATTTTATAAACTAATACTGTGGTAATTGGACTTAATGCTTTAATTGAATGAACCAAACTCACTGGGATTATATGTGTAGCCATATGTGTCGTGATGTGGCCAATAAATTGAAACATCCCCATTGGTAAAGTGGTTCTTATAACAACTTCATTTGGTTCAACTAATTTCCAAACGTTCAAATTTGTTCCATATTTCGATAGGTTTGGTAATGTTCCCTTAGGGAAATTCTTGGTAATTGATGGTTTTTGTTGAATGGTGATAAACATTAGCATGCAAAATAAAATACTACATAAGAATTGTAATTCAGTGAATGCAGCAGGGTATGGGAATTGACTTAAGATGACTTTACTTATATTTGATGATATCCCACTTAAAGTATACCATATTGCGCAGTAGCATACAATCTTGTAGTCAATGGGCGGGAGTACACGTTCTATCACCTGCGTTGCCTTGGATTTAGGATGATACTTGAAAT